>JAJPUD010008459.1:0-80694 GCA_023553655.1 Myrmecobius fasciatus | reverse complement strand
AGAGAGAGAGAGAGAGAGAGAGAGAGAGAGAGAGAGAGAGAGAATTTTGAGAGAAGAGAATAAGTTTAGAATCATAAATAGGATTGTATGAATATCCACATAGAAGGGATCTTAAAAGGCAAAAAAGTACAAATCCTTGTTTTATAGATAGAGAAACTGAGTTACTTCATGATTTAATGATTAGTCCAGTGTCGCAAAGTTAATGTTTGAGGTAAGTTTTGGGCCTAGGACTTCCTAACTTTTGTATAAGTATAATCTCCAATATACCATATTATCCCTGAAGATCTTATGATGTCACTGAGATATCCAGTTAGAATTGTTATGTAGACAATTCTTAATGTGAGTGATTCTAGAACTCCAGATGAGATCAACACAGGACATACAAATTTAGAAGTCACCCATGTTGAGAACTTTATATTGATTATCCTTTTATTTAATACTAGCTCCTGAATTAACTTTTTATAGAATAGAATCTCTTAATTTATCAATAACAGAGACAGCTACAATGTTGATTCTCTTATTATTGCTTCTTTCTTGTATGTGAAAAGCTCTTCTAACTTAAAAGATAATATAGTAATAGCTGAGAATAAACTGAGTTCTAATTCTGGTTAAGTTGAAAATCAAATGTGTCTTTTGAAACTGTGAACATGCCTTTCCTTATGTTAGCTTTTTGGTCTGAATGAAAGAGATGTCCTAATCTTTTGATGCTCTGTCTTAGGGGTGATATGAGAGTACATTAATTCTCTGTGAATTCATGAATTCATTAACATTAATATATGATTATTTTTTGAAGGCTCCAGAGGACAGTCATAAGCCTTTATTTTCCTTCTTCTTTAATATTTACATTTGTTGAGTGCCATTAAGGAGCTGAACACTGCCTAGAATCCTGAGTTAGATACTGTCTCTGACAAGGAACCTTCAATACAGGAATAGCATAAGAAATTACATAAATAATTACTTTAGGTCAATCAAAGAAAATGTACAACAAAACCAGGAAATCACGAGTATACAAAATTATAGTCTATAACCAAATTTAGTGAAGGAGTCCAGGTAAGAATAGAGTACAATTGGCCTCTAAAAATTTTCATACATTATGAGTGTATGACAAAGGTGAGAGCAGCATTCATATTTCATAAGTCCTAGGATACCAAATATGCAATTTCTATTCATTAGTCTAATGCAGAAAATGTAGTTGTTTTGAGTGTAGAAGTCATCAGTTGTTTTATTCTACTGAATTTTACATTTAGGAAAGTCTTAATTATATTGTAATTTCTCTGGTCATTTTTGAAGGGCTTTCATCTGTCAGAATTAAAGTCCTTAGTAGTTAGAATTGCCCATCATTAATATACAGATAGTCCTCCTGGTATTGTCTACATATTTGTGCTCTTGAACTTTTAAGGATCTAATTTGAAGCTAGGGATTTTGTAACTAGAGAAGGTAAGAAAAAACAAAAACAACATCTTCAACTTGGCTATCACAACCAATTAACAAAAAGGCATTTAAAATTCTATGTATTATAACCTTCTCAGCAGAAAGCTAGATACCACTTTCTTTAATATTCCAATTTGTTATAATGTTGAAGATATGCTAATGGTAGATTTTTACACATGAAAGTGGAGATGCCAACTGAACAAAAGACACAATAAATGAGGGTTTACCTATAAAAGCAAAAGAAGGAATTTTTTTTAAGTTTATTAATACTTTTTATTTACAAAACATATGTATGGGTAATTACTAAACATTAACCCTTACAAAGCTTTCTGTTACAATTTTTCCCCTCTACTCCCCACCCCTCCCCTAGATAGCAGGATATCCACTACATGATAATTATGTTAGAATACTTAAATCGATTATATGTATAGTTATTGCCACACATCATTTTTTTGTTCAGGAGAAATCATATCTATAAGAAAGAATAATCCGATAAAGGAAATACAATGCAAGCAAACACCAATAGAGAACATGAAAATGTTATGTTGTGGTCCACATTTCACATCCCTCACTCTGAGTGTATATGGCCTTCTTCACTGCACAATTATAATTGGTTTGAAGCATTTCATTGTTGAAGAGAGTCATGTCCATTAGAACTGATCCTCATACAGTACTGTTGTTGCCGTGTACAACGATCTCCTGGTTCTGCTCAAAAGAAGGAATTCTTAAAACACCTTGTTTACCAGTTATCAAAAATCTACTAGCTTTAAGTTTTGATTTTGAAAAAAATACAAGAAAATATATCTAAAGAATTTTCTTAAATACATAATTTGTAAGATCTCTTGACACAAAAGTTTCCTTTTTTTAATTATATTTCCGACACACAAATCCAATAGTCTCTTTGTACATGGTGGCTTTTGGTTCAAATGCTTCTATATACTATTAGCTCTATCTTTTCTACTTAAGTCAGCCTTTTGATTACCAGGGAAGATTTATATTGAATCATATACTAATGAAAAAAAATCTTTTTATATATAATTTCTATTCTAATACTTCTAGACCTATAGATAAAACATTTTCTACTAACTAAATACATATTTGTATATTATAGACAAAATTACTGTATTGGATTCCGTGGAGTATATCTGTTCTTTATGCCACTGAGATCCATGCAGATTTTGCAGACAGGATACTAGGAATTTTATTTACCAGAAGGTTTACAAAAATGTTATTCAACCTGCTGTGTCTAATAATTAATAATTTGATCAATTAATTGAGCAGTCATTTTTAAAAGCCTACTATAGACTAGACACTGTGCTCGATAGTGGGAAGACATATAAAGTGAATCAAACAATCCTTGTTATCAAGGAGATCTCATTAGAGTAAGAAGTATGAATATAAAGAACAAAGAAGATAGACCAGGATATGACATTGGGGGACATCCCATTTAATGGTATTATCAGGATGAAGAGTCCAAAAAATTATCCTTTACTCTTAGTAATATACCTCATAGACCCAAAAATCAAAAAAAAAATTATCTTCTTACAACTTTGAATTATCACTCAATTATATTTCGTTTTTAGAAACAGTTAAAGTGCAGCTAAGTTGTTACTTTAAAAAAAAGGAATTTAAACAATGAGCAGTTCTAAGAAAGGAATATTGTATTTATAAGGTTCATTTGCTAGGGCTGTGCCTACCAAAGCAATTACATGGAAACCTTTCCTAGAAGATAATAAAAATGATAATTAGCAATCTGCTCCTTCATTTTTCTATGTCCCTTGACCTTGCCTTGGTATTTAGAGCTTATCATTTTACTTAGAATTTTTAGAAAGAAAATTATCTGATTTCTGTTTTTAACAAGTGTCATATTTTCTTAATACCAATGGCATATCTTACAAACCCTCTGCTTCAGAAAAAGTTGAACAAAATTAAGGGAAATATTATAGATATCATTGACCTATAATTCAGTAAATCATTTGATAAATATTCTGTGCTTCCCTGTTGAACATGATAGATAGATTTAGCTCTGCTTAATGACAAGTACAACTCAGTGGATGTAGAACTAATTTAATGATTGAACTCAAAGTAGTCATTAGAAGGAATTGCAATGGGGATGTTTCCAGAAATTTATACATGGCCCTATGGATGAAGATGAACTTGATGTGATCATCAGATCTGCAATTGCCACAAAGTTAGGCAGAATGACTAATCTGTTGAAGACAGTAATATACAAAATGATCAAAAAACAAGAGAAAGAATTGATTGAATCCTCTAAGTTATATTTTAATGAACATAAATGGAGTCCATTGTGCTTGAGTTAAAAAATTTATTCCACAGCTATAAGATAGTAGAAGAAATGACTAGAGAGCAGTTTTTAAAAAATCTACATACATTCACCCATGTATGTGGATATATACATGCAGATATGTATACATGTTTATAAATGTGCATATAAATTTGTATGTATTATTTATATGTATATATACATGTATATGCATATGTGGATATCCATATATACTTATAAGTGCATATAGGTATATGTATCTATATGCATACAATTTCATGCATCTATGCTTATATGGGTATGTCCATATACACATATGTAAAGGTTTTAATGTACTACAGGGTCAGATAAAAAAATGCAATCTTAGTTTTCATTAATTGAAGAGTAGTATATAGAATAAAGATGGTAGTGATACACCAGATTTGTGCCATGATTAGATGATATCTAAAATGCTGTATTCAGTAGCTAAGTGGCACCGTGGAGAGAGTACCACACCTGAAGTCAGGAAATCTCTTGTTCCTAAATTTAAATCTATCCTCAGATATTTAGTAACTCTATGATTCTGGGCAATTCATGTAATCTTATTTTCCTTAGTTTCCTCATCTGTCAACTGGGTTGTAAAAGGAAGTGGCAAATCACCCCAAGAAAACCCTAAATAGTCTCATGAAAAGTCAGACACAACTGAAAAACAGCAACACAAGATGAAAGATTTTAGATACAATATGGGCAAGTTGAAGCATATACAAAGAAAGGGAAACCTAAATGGTGATAAGACTATAGACTATGTCACTAAGGAATCTGTTAAAGTATATTTTTTAACCTAGTAACAAAAGGGAAGGGAAGAGAAAGATACTGTATTCAAGTATTTGGCAGGTTTTCAGGTGAAGAAGGGACTAGATTTTTTTCTGCCCAGCTGCAGAGGTAAAAACTAGGAGCAACAGATACAAAATTCAAAAATGAAGATTTGGGATTAATTTAAGGGAAATTTTGCTAACAATTATATATATCCAAAAGTGAAATGGGCTGCATTAAAGTAGTGATTCCCCTGACTTCTTAAGAGTGTCACAAAAGTAATTTCTAATCTAGTTAATATTTGAATTCAATGATATCTCTCTCAACTTTGAGATATTGTCATTCTTTGAAAGTATTGCTGACGGTGCATGTGTTATTGACTGATAACACATTTTTTGTCACTGTCCAGCTGTTTACTGGATACTGTGTTAAAAAAAAATTCTAACTCCATAAGGTATACTACCCAAGATATTTTCTAGTTAATTATCAAAGATTGCTTTGTAATAATATCCCAGTTACAGCTGAAATACATAATTGTTATCTTCCCAACTCAAAATTTAAAAAACAAAATGCTTATTGCTTCTTGAAGAAAAAAAAAATTAAATCTTCTTCCTGGCATTCAAAGTTCTCCGCAAACTCTCTCCCACATTCCTTTCCACACTCCTAGGCTCACTGGCCTAGGTTTTAACCTGCTTTTCCTTCTCTTCTTATCTTTGCCTCCACCTCCCAGAATACCTGGATGCTTTCCAACACAGCTCAGTTGTCACCTTCTACATCCCCTTGGGAATTAGAAGTCTCTCATTTTAAAAATTAATTTAATTTGCAAATACTTTACTTCATATTTAATTATTTGAGTACATGGTATATCCCCCCAATAGAATATGAGCTCCCTGTGAGCACTCTTTTATTTGTTTTAGTGGCCTTTCATACAATAGATCCTTAATATATGTTTACCTAATTGCATTGACCATGTGGGACACACAAATAGACATAGTAGAGAAAGTCACAGAGAGACTAGATCTGAAAAGACTTAAACACTCTTTCACAAAAGTTTCCCTTAGTACAGTATTTTCATGTTTTTTGTTATTTGTAAGCTTTTCATTTTTTTTCTTTCTCCTGTTTTTTCCCCTTTGGATCTGATTTTTCTTGCTCAACATGATGAATCTGGAAGTATGTTTAGAAGAATTGTACATATTTAACCTACATCAAATTGCTTGCTGCTTTGAGGAAGGGTATGGGGAGAAAGAGAAAAAAAAAATTGGAACACAAGATTTTGCAAAGGCGAATGGTGAACATTATCCTTGTATGTATTTAGAAAAATAAAACACTATTAAAATGGGCATGGGGGAGGGAGAACAAAACTATTTCTTATTTTAAAAAATGTTTCCTTGTCTTCTACCAAAATAATCTAATCTGTGGTGTGAGGAAGAGTTTATAGATGTGGCCTAAAGCCAAGATTATAAAATAGCCTTAACTCTACCAGCTTTTATAGGCTGTCTCAGAGAGGAAAAGAGGAAGATTATCCCCTACAGAATAGAGGACCATAGTATTGCCTTCCTACTGAGGTCAATTTTCCTGGTTTCCCAAATCACAAGAGGATCATATTTTTGAAAATGGGAGGAACTATGTGACATTGTCTCATTTTCAGGTGAGAAAACGTGAGACACAGAGATATTTAAATGATTTGCCCTAGCTCCAAAAAGTTATGAGGCAGAGAGAAGATATAAAACCGATATGATGATTTTAAAAGCCTCTCTTGTGATATGCTATTGATATTTAGTGTGCCTTGGATAATATTGATGGTTAAGAGCATCATTTTTGTTGCAGGGATTTTTGGAAGCATGTTGTTCATTTCCAAATCTGATCTAAACAGATGCCTTCCAACTATCTAATTTGGAAATTATCTATCTTATTGTCCACTAGCAACATACATGTATGAATGAATATATATATATGTAAACATATGTATAGGTATACATGCATACATGCTAATATACTAGGACTAATTCAATAAGATATGCTTACACAATACACAATATAGCTTGTGCAGTCAACATTTTTTATTCACTCTAATTTTCTAGGGTATATTAAGAAAAATCTCTTTTTTGATTGCTATGATAATTTTAGTAATATTTTAGAGTTTAATGTGATTAGCATATGCATTTGCAAATAGGATTATTTACAGGTAGGTGGTATAATGGTTAGAGTATGAAATTTAGAATCACAAAAATCTGATTTTGAAAACTACCTCAGATACTATATATATGTGATATATGAGATTGTGATCTCCATGAGTACAGGATCTGTACTTTACCTCTTTTTGTCTCCCAAGAACTTAGCACAATACATGGTACATAGTAGGCATTCAATTAAAAATGTTTGACTGACTGACTCTGGGAAATTCAATTAATCATTCTTTAGCCTCAGTTTCCTCATCTATAATATGAGTATGGCAATAGCACAGACATTTAAAGGTTGTTATGAAGATCAAATGAAATAATGTATAAACTCTATAAACCTTAAAGTTTTATCTATGTACTATTGTTATTGTTGTTATTGTCATTATTAATATCCTTTTGAAATCTTTTTTGAGGAGTTATGATGGCTATGTACTGGAAGTGAGCATTGTTTTTGTACCATTTCATATTCTACTTTATGTTAAAGCTCAGAAGAGACACACAATTACGTTGAACATCAAGTTTCATAATTCTGATGTACATATAGAGATTAATTTATCTATACATGGATTTTAGAGCTGCATCTTGTTTTAATAAATCAAATGCATTCTTAATATAAATTATTGCCCTCCCCAGGACCTAATATTCTTTACCATTTTCAGTTAGTTTTGTTACCATAAAAGTATTGTATATATTGAAGTTTATAGAAGATTTCATTTTATCCCGATGTTTTAAAGGTGTAAACTTTTAGGACATTCTTAGATCATTGTCTTGAAGATATATCTAAATAAAATTTACCAAAATTGTGATAGATTTTATATATCTGAGCCTTTTGTTGTTGTTGTTTTGTTTGTTTGGGTATACCCTCCATTAAAAAATAGTAGCTGATTCATGGATTATTACAGCCATGAAGTCCCATAACACTCCCATAGAAAGTCCAAACAATGTATTGGGCCATCTATCGAATTTCTGTAACATTCTTTTGATACTAGTGAAGCACGTGTACTCATTTGTTAGTTATCATTCTACTTCATCACATGGCAGGCTAAGTTCCTTGTCCAGACAAAATATCTGCCTAGTGGACATCTTTTACTATCATTTGTATATTTTTTTTATTTGCCATCCTATTTACCTAATATGAAGATTTCCATTGCTCTTTGAGTTACTCTCCATTTTAATTCTTTAGAGACTAAAATATTTGTGTTCCATTTCATTCCTGATTCAGAATAAAATGAATCATGAAAATAATATTTTTTAACTAGTTGAGATTTTTGTCTTAGAAATGTTTGAGATAAATTTACAGAACTTTACACTAAACTTAGAAATCACTAAAATGAATGTTTTTTATTATTTAAAATTCTGTTGGAAACAGAATTGCAAAAAATAAAAAAATAAAAGATATTATGTAAAATATAAACTTCAAATTAAAATTTGATACAAATTAGCAAAAATAATATGAAAAATGTAGTTTATGATTTCTAGCCTTCTCTGATGTCATTTTTACTGTGAGTTTTTTTTAAATTACATGGCATTATTTCATATTTTTGTAATCAGATTTTGTCACCATGTAACAAGTCACATAAATGTTCCCATATATTTTATATTTTTAATATTTATATTTTTTGCAAAAATATTATTTCAATTTTATATAATTCAGTTTAATCAGTCATTTTCAATTCTTGAGGCACATGGATTGTTTATGGTTTTTGCTATTACAAACAAGCCTGCTATAGAGTTTGTGCAGTTTCTTCCACCACTCTCCAGCAACACTCAAAGTCATATTGTAGTTGTGGCAATCCTGGTTTAAAGAAAATGAACTCTGAATATATGCTGACATGTTGCTTTCCAAAAATATTGTGCAAGTTTATAGTTCCGTCAAGAATATGAGACTTTACTTATTTTTGCAAAACAACCAAAACAGGATTTTTTTTTAAACTTTCTTCAGTAATTTAGTAATTGTAGTAGTAATTTAATGATATAGAATGCTATCTCAGAATTAATTTAATTTAATTTGCTCATACTTTTACATGATTAGGAATTTCTTCTCTGAGGTAATTAAAATTATCTTGATTTTTTTTCAATATTCATCCTTAGTTTTCTAAAATGATGCTTAGATTTTTTTTTGGTACATTTAATAGGGAATTAAATCCAATGTTTCTTTTAACTTTGTGTCATATTCCAATATCCCTCCTTTTTTAATTTTTTTGGTTAAAAATTTAAGGAATTCCTACTCCTTTTCTCTCTTCCTTCCTTCCTTCCTTCCTTCCTTCCTTCCTTCTTCCTTCCTTCCTTCCTTCCTTCCTTCCTTCCTTCCTTCCTTCCTTCCTTCCTTCCTTCCTTCCTTCCTTCCTTCCTTCCTTCCTTTGTTCTTGCCATTCTTCCTAGCTCCTTCCTTCCTTCCTTCCTTTATTACTGATAATTATAATTTCATAATTTTTCTCTCACCCCTAACGTCTATGGGAAATTTTCTAGTAATATTTCCTTAAAATAAGTAATCAGATTTTTTCTTTATATCAACTTTTAAAGAAATATATGATTATTAAATTACATGTCTTAGCAGGGAGCTACTTGTGTGCCCAAATTTCCTGAGTCTCCTACTACCTCAATCATTTAATGATCCTCAGAACTCATCAAAATTTCTTAGCCTCCATGGGAAGGATAATGGTGCATTTTAAAACTTATATAGTTTAAGCATACAGAATAGATGAAAGAAGGGTTCTGATTACATTGTTTCCATACACAATTTTTTTTTTAATATGGAAAAGAAATGTGGTTTGAAAACAAAATGCCTTAAATGGATTTTTTGGAATGTTATTTTGAGTTCTAGATCAAGACACTCCTTACTGTGAATTGTGGTAAAATGAATTTTGATGTAAATAAGCAGTCTTATTTTAACTAGATCTTCATACCAATAAAACAAAATTATAAGCAAACTATTTTTATTCCAAAGATTAGCCATAATTAAAGTTGGCAAATAAGAATAATTATTTGATTCAAATGTTCCAGTATTCTTTCTCTAAAAATATTAAATGAGTTATTTTTGTCTCATTTTTTCTAGTTTATTAAGGAAATGCCATAAACCCAAGGTTTCCTGATGCTGATATATCTTTTTTTTAAATGTAATATCCCCTAGCACTAACTTTCTTAATTGTCCATGTTACAAGTGGGATTTTATTTATGTATTATATGTCTTTTAAACATTCTGATATTGAAATTATTTGCTTGATGATTTATTAAAATGCATATATACCAAAATGCTGGTTATAAATCTGACCCACCCTCTAAAAAGACTTATTTGCCCATTCACTGAACAGCATTCTCATTAGCTTAGACTAATGACCTAAGGAATATTCTCTTGTATAGGATTAATAAAGCAAAACAAAAAATAAATTAAATTAAAATTTAAAAAGTTGTATGCTCTCAGTAAACACTAAAAGTAATTTCAACTTAAAGATCAACTGAATGAAAACAAGAAAATTGCTACCTACTTTTACTTTGGTTATTCCTAACTACAGGAATATACTGGGAATGTCTGTGTGAAAATGTTTAATTAATGAATGAATTAACAATGTTCAACAATGCCTCAACCAAATTAACTTATGTAAAATCACATATCTTTAAATGAATGAATATAAGTGGAGAAAAACAAATAAAATATATACATGTATCTTAGACCTTTCTTCCAAATCTTACATTTCTTACTACATTGTATTTCAATATTTTTTCCCAAGTAAGTTTTGCTTTTTCCCTGTTTTCTTTTGTCTTCCCCATCTTGCTCTTAAGCAAAATAACTCTAATTTTTATTGATGTCATTATTTCATATCCATGCTTATAGATTTTCATATGTGGATAAGTTATATTCTAAAAGCATCTAAAAATTCTTTAGCTATACCCAATTTCTTTCTTATTTTTCTTATGTTTGTAAAAATTTAATTTACTTCAAAATTATTTTCTTCTTTCAATTATTTTAGTATATTAATTATCCTTACTTTGAGAAAAATTAACCTTTTATTCTGTTGCTACTATGGATGGATAAATCAGCACATTTTCTCTGCTGGGTTTGTTTGTTTGTTTGTTTGTTTTTTTGCCTTTTTCTTATTTTCCATCCAAAGCATTGCATTTTTGCTCAAATATCTTCTCTGACTCACTCATTTCTCTAATTATAACTGATATTCAATTTTATTTAGAGAATTTGGCGTACTTTTGCATAATGTAGCGGTTATATTAATAATTTTGAGTATCATATGGAGTATGTAACTTCATTTGCTATCCTTACCTCCAACATATTTCAAAGGTATTTCAAGGAAAGATTTTAATAGAGGTGATAAACTAGGTATATGAATCATTGGTTCTTAATGTTTTTTTGTTGATCACCTCTGTGTGTATATGTATATATACAACATAGATTATCTATATACACAAACACATACACACACACACACACAGAGAAAACCAACAGTTCTATGTATAATCATTTCCATTCTTTTGGAAATTATCCCTTTTTTGAAATAACTCCATGTGTCAAAAAATATTCTCTGATGTTTTCTTAGTTATATTCCCTTTATTTTATTTCTTTCTATTTTCTATAAAAATAAAGTATAAATCATTATCTGATCCAATTTTAGTTATTTTTACTACTAGGTTAATGGCCATACCTATTATACTTAGATTATAAAGACTATATTGAATTTCGTTTATATATGATTTTCAATTGTGGCCTTATAATTTTAAGATTAAAAATCTGAAAAAATAATTAAATTAATTGTAACATACATGAAAAGATTGATAAAACAAAATAGGCCTTTGGTATAAAGGAAATTATGTTGAATTTGGAGACAGAAAAACTTAAATCACAAGTCTTACTGTAATTCCTATGTGACCTTGGTTCAGATCACAAAATTTCTGGGCCTCTATTACTTTATCTATAAAATTATATTAAGTCATGTTAGGATAACCTTTGAGATCTTTTTCAGGCCCAAATTTATAATTCTATGGTGTGACAGAAAGGAGTCTTTATTTTCAGAATAAGTTTTTTAGTTTCCTTATTAGTGTGAAATGAAAAAGTCAATAATTGTGTAATCTATTTTGCATAGACCAAATTAAAAAACAAAACAAAACAAACAAACAAACAAAAAACATTTGTTTAAGCTAGGTAGCATAACTTTGGAAAAACATTAAAAAACCAGAGCTTCACCAGAGGGATTTGACATGGATATTGAAGGAATCTGAAACCACTCCATTAGGACAGAATTTGATGTAAATGGGGATATTTAGCCTTGAGAAAAGAAAAATTATTGAGAGCACAAGAGTTGTCTCCAAGTATTTTGACAGACCCTCATGTGGAAAAGAGATTTGATTGTTTTTCTTGGTCCCAAAGGAACAATTATGAAAGATAGATAGAAAAGTCATGCAGAATCATAGGTAACCTTTCATTTGGCACAAGAAAAGAAAATGACAGTGAGACCAGTCAAATAGTGGAACAGACTGGTTTAGGAGATTAAAAAGTTCTTGATCATTTTTGGTATTTAATGTCAACTTGTTGAAATAGTTGGCGATTAGAATCCTGCTTATTTAACTTTATGACCACTCAGTTTCCTTATAAATATGACTTTTATTATGTTATTTCATACTTATTGGATTTATTTTAAACAAATCATAATACCCTTAAATTTGTATCCTAGATGTTGGATCACTAAGTCAATAAGTATGAATCTAATGTGTTTGCTGACAGATTTCTTTCCAAAAACATTGTATGAATTCACATTTCCCTTAGTAGTATCATACATCCATTTATTCATTCAAAATATTATTCATTCAAAAATATTCATTAATCACCTAAATACAGGACATTATGTTAAGACCTAGGAAAGATATGGTCCTATAAATAAACATTTTTTTTTCTTATATCCATCTCCATGCTTTCATTACTGTATAAAAACCCATTGAAAAGACCAGAGAAACCAGCTATTTTTAAACCTCTCATTTTATTGATGAAGAGACTGAAAGATGAAAGATTCTGAAAAGCACATATAAAGAGGGAGTGCTTTCCAGGAATTGGGAATAGCCTGCATGAATGCAGAGGTCAATCCCTATGCCTGGAGTGATCTCTCTCTCTCTCCCTTCCACATATCCAAGTCTGATCCATCCTTCAAAGTTCATCCCAGATCTTGTCTTGAAGACTTTACTGATGACTTCAGCCCTCATTTTCTGAGTATCAACAGCTTGTTCCATTGTTTAGCATTTAATTATCTGCTGTCTTCTATCATCATAAATCAACAACAAGCTTTTATTAAATGCCTACAATGTGGCAGGCACTGTGTCAAGCATCAGAGATGCAGAGAAAGTCAAAAGGCACAATCCCTATCCTCAAAGATTTCATATAGAAATGATGAAGACAACTTACAAAAAGCTTCTTACATATAAACTACATAGTGTAAATAGGAGCTTATTTTAGAGGGAAGGAATTAGAAAACTAGAAAGAACTGGGAAAGACTTCTTTCAGAACACAGGGTTTGAGCAATGTTGAAAGAAGCCAAGGAAGCCAGAACGTAAAGAGTATCCTCCCTCTCTTGGGGAGACAGGAACAACTAGTGAAAAGCCACCGAATATAATGAAGGAAGAACAACAATAACAAAAGATGATTGTTACTATTTCACGAAAGAAACAACATATGGTATAAAAGACCAATATCAGAATCAGGAAGATGAGTTCAAGTCCCATCCCTCATAGATACTTTATTGTGTGACACACTCTGGGCAAATCACTTAACCCTTTAGTGCCACTTTATTTTTCTCTCATGTATTATCTCTAAGTAGTGAAGAATCAATACACATTAATAGACTAATATTTGAAATCATAGGAAACTCTAAAAGTGGACATATATTTTATCTCATCAGCTATATTGTTGATTCTTTGCATACAACCACAATGTCTATAGAGTACTACTTAGTAATTATTTAATAAATAAGTTATGGAGAATGTGGGATTTTTTTGGTTGCTTTTAATGCTCATGTAGGAAAAATATCACTGTATTTAATGGAGTGCCATGATACCCCTTTAATATAGGTGAGTGTAAGTCAAGGAAATTCCTTCCTAGTTTTAGGGGTATCAAAGGAAATTTTCATATTCATAATTGAAGGCTGTAGCCTACACTATTTCAAACCCCTAGGATTCTTGGAATCTAATACTCCCATTTGCAATCTTTTACTTCAAATCGCTTGTTCTGTTGTGAATAATATATAATAAAATGATTAGAGGAGCACGTTTGGAATTATTAAGTGGCAGTAATTGTGTCACATTGGGGATAAATATAACTTACAGGTTTGCAGCGAAAGTAATCCTAAAAATAGAAGGGGGCATTTAATTTATCTTAATTGATTGAAAGGTGAACACTTAGGGAAGAGGAAACTAAAAAAAAGGTGATTTGATTCCTGTGTTTCTTGTATATTTTTTAGAAACTTTCCTAGAGTGATATAGAATCTCATCACTGTGGGGAAAGAGTGGATTAAAATGCTTTAGGAAAAATGCCCAAGAGGATAAAATAAAGCGAGCTTTATACCTTGGCATCTCTGTTTTTGGAAAAAAAAAAAGGAGAACTGGTAGGAGATCACTCCTACTGAATAGAGAGCTTTCAGAAGAAGTTATTTATGGTAACATTAGGAATTCCTTTTGGAACCAAATGAGAAACATTTTCTCATTTGCATCTGATCATTAAGGATTTCATTTTATTCTCAATTGTAAGGCAGATCATGTTGGTCTAAAGTATGAGCTTGTTATTTGAAAGATGCAAAGGGCAAATTGATGTCTTTGGCATGTTGAAAGGTTTCCAGCAACTTACAGAAGATGAATTAATGTGTTTTTTCCTGCAGGTGTTTCACTGATAGATTGATGGTATTAAGTAGGATAACAAAACTTTCATTTAAATTAATGCATTTTAATATAAAAATGCATGAGAAGAGAGAACCATAATATTTAGCAAGATAACAAGGAACAGAGGATCAAGGAGTCCTCTGGGACAAATATTAGCTAGTGATTTATGATCTTTGGAAGTACATCTACAGTCCATCCTGAAGCTCTGTTAATGAGGAAAGTGCAATTCTTCCCTACCATATATCAAATGCTTTTATGTTATGGTGTGTACACACATTCCTACTAGATTAATGCTTCCAATAAATTAAGAAGAATGTTCAGGAAGAAAGATTACTAAAACAGAAAAGTCAGCAAAGCGCAGACTCTATGGGCCAAGAAGCAAATTAGTGCTATTCAATTTTTTTCTTTAACTTTCTTACTATTTTCATGTTAAGTATTACTTTGACAAATTTTGAATCTGAAATAAATGCTTACTTATTCAAAAAAAAATAATGCTTTCTCTTTCCCCAAGATCTCTAAAGGTCTCATATTAACTTGATATTTACTTTTAGTAATGGGAAAATTGTTGGAAGTCTCCAATTTCATCAATCTTATAACTTTGTTATATGTGTGGCAAATTTCACACAATAACATCTTCCTTTGCAGAAATTGCCTTGGGGAGGCAGTATAGATTAACATGTTGGAATACAAGAATAGAAATTAGAAAGACCTGAGTTCACATACTTATCTTATAGAAATATTTTAATTCTGAAAAGAGAGAATATGCACAAGGTTCTTTTCAGAACCTCAACTTGCAATTTTATTTGTCTTATAAACTATAAACATAGATCTGAAGTATTTCCTCCATCATCTCATCAACTATTCCTTGTTATAAATAATTAGGTATTTTTAAACTTATGATTAATCATTTTCTTTATCTTTTACTTTTGCTCCTTCATTTTTTTTAATTTTTATTTTATTTGCATAACATATGTGTGGGTAATTCTTCAACAATAACCCTTACATAGCTTTCCGTTACAAATTTTTCCCCCCAACTCCCCACCCCTCCCCTAGATGGCAGGATATCCA
Organism: Myrmecobius fasciatus; assembly: GCA_023553655.1. NCBI lineage: Eukaryota > Metazoa > Chordata > Mammalia > Dasyuromorphia > Myrmecobiidae > Myrmecobius > Myrmecobius fasciatus. The sequence continues at coordinate 65,073 of JAJPUD010008459.1, read as the reverse complement.
CTACATGTTAATTATGTTAAAATATTGGCAAATCAAATATATGTATACATATTTCCAAACTTATCATTGGTGTGCAAGAAAAATCTTATCTACACAAACGATATATCAGATAAAGGAAACACAATGTAAGCAAACATCAATCAAGGAGTATGAGAATGTTATGTTGTGGTCCACATTTCGCATCCCTCTCTCTGGGTGTATATGGCTTTCTTCAGTGAACAATTGGAGGTGGTTTGAAACATTTCATTGTTGAAGAGAGCCATGTCCATCAGAATTGATCGTCATATAGTACTGTTGTTGCCGTGTATAATGATCTCCTGGTTCTGCTCATTTCATTCAGCATCAGTTCATGTAAGTCTCTCCAGGCCTCTCTGAAATCATCTTGCTGGTCATTTCTTACAGAACAATAATATTCCATAACATTCATATACCATAATTTATTCAGCCATTCTCCAATTGAAGGGCATCTATTCAATTTCCAGTTTCTAGCCACTACAAAAAGGGCTGCCACAAACATTCTTGCACATGTGGGGCCTTTTCCTTCCTTTATGATTTCTTTGGGATATAAGCCCAATAGAAATGCTGCTGGGTCAAAGGGTATGCACAGTTTGATAACTTTTTGAGCATAGCTCCAAATTGTTCTCCAGAATGGCTGTATCCGTTCACAGCTCCACCAACAATGCATCAGTGTCCCAGCCCTCCATTTTTTTATTTTTTAAACTTATTATTTATTTATTTTAACATGCTTTAAAAAAACATAATTTAGTTTATATTTTTTTTCCTTCATTTCACTCCTCCCCCTTCTTTCAAAAGGCAAGAAATATGATGTCAATTACATATAGAATCATGCAAGATCTATTTTCATATTAATCAGGCTGCAAAAAGAAAAACAAGAAAAAATAAGGAAGAAAAAAGTTATGCTCAATCTGTATGTAGACTCCATCAGTTCTCTTTCTGGAGATAAATAGCATGTTCTCTCCTGACTTCTTCAGAATTAATTTGTGTGATTGTATTGATCAAAATAACTAAGACTTTCATGGTTGATCATCATACAATATTGCTGTTACTCTCTATAATGTAATTCTACTCATTTCACTTTCCAATGGTTCATATAAGTTTTTCCAGATTTTTTTTCTTTTTTTTTGAAAATACAACATTCAGTTCTTTTTATTCTTTTTTTTTCTTTTTATTGATTTTAAAAAATATTGATTTTAAAAAATTTTATATAGCCTTTCTTGAACTGGTAAATTCTTATAGCACAATACTATTCTATTACAAGCATATACCAAAACTTTTGCAGCCATTCCCCAATTGATGGGCATTCCCTCATTTTTCTATTTTTCTTTGCCATAAAAAAACTGCTAATGGGGGCAGCTAGGTGGTGCAGTGGATAGAGCACCAGCCCTGAAGTCAGGAGGACCTGAGTTCAAATCTGATCTCAGACACGTAACAGCTGTGTGACCCTGGGCAAGTCACTTCACCCCAATTGCCTCAGGGAAAAAAAAACCTGCTAATGGTGGTGGATTCAGAATGGTAAAGTAAAAGAATGAGGGGGGGGGAATCTGAAAAAATATGCTATAATATTTTTGTACATATGGCTTCTTTTATTTTATCTCTTTATGTTCTAGACCTAGTGAAGGTATTTCTGAATCAAAGTATATGCACAATTGCAAAAATCCTTTGGGTACAATTTCAAATTACTTTCCAGAATAGTAGAAACAGTTCACAACTCACAATGTAATTAATTTTCCACACCTGGAAACACTTATCATTTTTCTATTCTGTCATATTAGCCGATCTATTTATAGATATGAAGTAGTAGCTCAGTTTTTTTTAAATTTATATTTCTCTAATCAGTATTGAGAGAATATTTTAGCTTTGATTTCTTCTTCTGAAACTGATGGTTAATATTCTTTTTAACTTATATAAACTGGGGCATGATTTACATTCTTATAAATTTGACTCAATTGTCTATATTTGAAAAACCAGGCATTTATCAGAACTTATAAATTTTCCTTCAGTTTTGTTCTTTCCTCACAATCTTGACAGCATTGGTTTTATTTGTTAAAAATAATACAACACAATTCATTTTATTTCCCATTATCCTCTGTATCTTTAGTTTCATCATAAAATCTTTTTTATCCATAGATTTTTACATGTACATTTTGCCATGTTTCTCTAATTTGCTTATGATATCACTCTTTATGTCTAAATTATGTGCCCATATTGACCTTATTTTGGCATACATTACAAGGTGCTGGTCTATATTTAGTTTCTACTATTATTTTTTTTTCAAGTTTTTCCCCCAACAGTTTTTGTCAGTTACTGAGCTCTTGTCCCCAAACCTTGGGTATTTGGACTTATCAAACACTAAACTACTATTTATTGCAGAGTATTGTGTACCTAATCTATTTCATTGATCCACTATTCCATTTCTCAGTCAAAAACAGATTCTTTTTTTTAATGATTACTGCTTATTTCCATTATTTCCATATCATCTTCCTTCATAAGTCCAAGTCTTCCACTATTTTTTCTAAATCAACCAGCTCATCAATTCCTATATCACAGCAATATTCAACCAATTTTCTGCATTACTTCTATTCTTAGCTACATAGGTTTTATTTATATGAGAAAATTTTAATTTAAAATAATAAAATTATCTTCAACAATGGTCTCACCTTATAATATAGTTTAAGGTTTGATACTGCTGAATCTGCTGTACATCTTTTTTTTTTTTTCTTTTCTCCCCTGGTTTCTTTGAAATTCCTGATCTTTTGTTCTTTCATTTGAATTTTATAACTTTTTCTAAGTCAGTAAGGGATTTTTTTTCAGTAATTTAATTGGAATGGTATTAAATAAATAGATTTGTTAGGTAAAAATGTCATTTAAAAATTATTTTCCTTCTACCTATGAATTAAAAATGTTATTTCCATTATATAGATTTAACTTTATTTGCATAAAAGTGTTATATCTTTATATTCGTATGGCTCCTGTGTCTGTTTTGGCAGGTATAGCCTTTAGTTACTTAAGTGGTCTAAACAATATTAAATAATATTGCTGATACAGCATGATTTCTCTATTTTTTCTCTTTTAAATAAATCTCTTTTAGCTTCAACTTTGAAAACATAATTAGTACCCCTATTTTTATATAATAAATTCTACTGAGCTTTTTTTTTATCTTTTTATGTCTCATTTTTATAACATGTTCTCAAAGCAACACATTATTGAATTCAATTTTTAATCTGCTATCAGTTTCCATTTTTATCAATAAAATCATCCCATTCACATTCTAAGGTGTAATTATTTGCTGTATATTTTCCTCCTTCCTATTTTCCTCACTATCTTCTAACCTATCTCACCCTCCTTTTGCTTGACCTACCTACTTCTCTAGAGGTCCCTCCTTCATCCTTCCTGTCCTGTCCCCTTGCCCTTTTGTTCTTATTTCTTTTTGTATTCAGAAGAATTTTATACCTTTCTAGATGTAGATAGACAGATGAGTGTAATATATAAATATATTTTATATAGATATATATATGTAATCCACACCCCTACATATGTATATGTGCATGTGTATATATATATATCCATATATGCATCTATATCCATGCATATATTTTTGACCCATTCCCTATGAAAATTAGGCTTCTATCACTACCCACTCTCCTGACTACTAGCTTCTTTTGTATTTTTTTATGCTTCATTGATATGACATAATTACTCCTTTTAATTTACCTCATACACAATTCAGCCCAAGCCTTTTTTCAAAGATGACAGTCATAAGAATACTGATAATATATTCACATATAAGAACCAAACAATTTGACCTTATTGAGTCCCTTATAATTGTTCTTAAAGCTTTTCCTTATATTTCTCCTGTATGCTATATGTCAAATTAAGTTCTGTTGTTTTTGTAATGAACTGAAAGTCCTTTAACTCATTAAATATCTTTTTTCATTCAAAATTTCTGGGAAGTTAACCTTGGTCCTAATCCTATATCTTTTATTCTACAAAATATAGTATTCCAAGTCTTATGACCCTTCCACATGGTAACTGCTTCATCTTGTTTAATCTTATTGTACTCCATGATACTTTTTTTATTCCTGCTTTTTCCAATATTCTGAACCTGAAAGCTTTGAAACTTATATTGCTGTAAGTTTTCTTCCTGGGATCTCTTTCAAGTGATGATCAGGGGATTTTTTTTCTATTTCTGCTTTACCTTCTTTTTCTAAAACTTCAGAGGAATTTGCCTTGATAATTTCCTATAATATTATATTAAGATTATTTTTAAATTAAAATTTTCAGGTAGTCCAATATTCTTATTTTATCTTTCTTTGATCTGTTCTTCAGATCATTTGTTTTTGCTGATGAAATGTTTCATATTCTCTTCTTTTATTTTTTTTTCATTTTTTTCAATTTTGTTTTACTATTTCTGGGTGTCTTTGAGTGTCATTACCATCCTTTTGTCCAGTTCTAGTTTTCAAGGAATTATTTTTTTTTCCTTCAGTTCTTGATTCTCTAATGTTTATTGATATATTTTTTCATAATCATTCTTAATTTTCTTGGATTGCTCTTTTTTTCCTAATTTTTGTTTGACCTCTATTATTTGATTTTTAAAGTACTTTTTGAGTTTCCCCAAGATTTCTTTTTGTACTTCAAACCATTTGGTTTTTCCTATTGAAAAAGGAACAGTTTTTTGTTTGTTTTTTATTTCAATTATCTTACAGTATGAACCCAGATCTTCTCTATCTCCACATGTCTATCTATCTTAAGGCTCTTTCTCCTATGCTGACTAAATTTATTATTTTTTTTAATTTTTCATTTGGATTTTAGCCACTATTATAGCAATCAAATTATGGTCTCAATTTATGGGGAATGATGCATCAATCATCCTTCTTACTGTTATTTTTTTGAGGTTTGTTCCAAATCTCACCCTTGATCTCTCTTCTTCCCTTCTAAACTGTAGCTCAGGCCCCAGACACACTGTCAAATGATCTTGCTCTCTGCAGTGCCTTGGGTGACTGCAAACTACAGCTGTCCTCTCTGCCCTTGAAGTGAAACCAGGGAATCTGTTCTATTACAAGTGCCAATGGTCAGCAGCTACTGCTGCTTCACCCACTAGGTGTATGCTAGCTCCTTCTTGCCTGCAGCAGCAGTGAGGGACATATGATCATTATAGCTGTGCTTTGAATCCCTTGACAATATAAAATCCTTAAATCTTTTCCTACTCAGCTATCAGACAATTCCATTTCCCCCATCCCTCAGATGAGTTTTTAAGGCTGCGCCTATCTCCCAACCCACATACCCCAGAGCTTGTTTATTCTGCAAATGCTGAACCTCTGACTGAAGCTCTGCCCCTACCAGTCATATTTCTTGCTGAGGAACTTCTCAAGGTGTTTTAGGAGAACAATTGTTTACTTCTAACTTTTGTTAATTTTGGCAGCTCTTTATTTCTTCTGAGGAGCTGCTTTTTTGGGGGGGTGGAGGGGTCAAGGAAATTTAGAATAATGAAAGTTTTCATTTATTTTTTTTAAATCTATACTGCCATCTTCCTAGAATCTTCTCTTTTGTCTTTTTGTTCTTAATATTTTTCTATCTCTATAAAAGAAAAGTTTGTTAGTTTGATTGATATGGCATTGATTATGTAAATAAATTTAGTTAGAATTATAATTTTAATTATATTGGCTCAATCTACCCATAAATAATTAGTATTTCTCTAATTATTTAGAACTGACTTCATTTTGTGTGAAAAGATTTTGACTCGTGTTCAAATAATTCCTGGGTTTGTCTTGGCAGGTAGACTTAGTATTTTATATTGTCTGCAGTTATATATGTATATATATATGTACATATATATATAAATGCTGATGACTTATGTGAATTTATTTTAAATCCTGCAACTTTTCTAAAGTTGAAAGTTGTTTCAACTAGTTTTTTTTTTTGGGGGGGGGAGGAGTGCAGTTGTTGTTGACCATTGTCTAGGATTCTCCAATTATACTATCATCATCTATAAAGAGTAATAGTTTTATTTCATCATTGCCTATTTTAAATCATTTAATTTATTTTTCTTATTCTTCTGCTATAGCTAGCTAGCATAATACTGAATAATAGTTGTAATAATGGACATCCTTGTTTTATCCTTGATCTTATTGGGAAGGCTTCTAGCTTATTCTTATTACAGATAATACTTGTTCCTGGTTCCAGATAGATACTACATATAATTTAAATAAACTTCACTTCTCCCAAGATTAATAGTGTTTTTAATAGGATTAATTATTTTCTGACTTCCCAAACTCATCCAGCAAAAAAAAAAAAAAAAAGCACTGAAAAGATGAAAAGGAACATGTGCTAGGTAATGTTTGGTACTAAGTAACAAATCTTAATTCTCAAAGGATAATATGCAGGTAAAACAGTTTGAAAACTTGAAAGCACAAAATGTCATCTATTACTAATATCATTGTCATCATGATCATTATTGTGATCATATCATCCTCATGAGCCTCATTGTCATTTCCTCTCTAGAAAAGTTAGGTAGTTCAGTGGATAGAACAATGGACTTAGAGTAAGGAAACTCAAATTCACATATTGCTTCAAAAAATGACCATGCAACCATCTGTAAGAATTAAATTTTCTGGACTTAAATTTTTTCATCTTTCGAATGAAGGCATGAGATCAATGCCCTCTTAGGAACTTTCTAGTTTTAAATGTATTTTCTTTGGCCATTGTTTGAAACCTTCTACTATCACTTTATACTGCCTTCCATCAGTAAAGTGCATTGATAAGTCAAGAAAATTCAACTCAAAACATCCTCTATGTGACTGTATTTTCTCAGTGTTTAAAGTATAGAACTTAGAATTAGAAAGACTTCATTTACCTAAGACATTAGTTGTGTAACATTGGGCAAGCCATTTAATTTCTACATTTGTTTTTCCTTATAGTGAAAATAATAATAGCACCTACCTCATGGAGAATATTGTGAGGATCAAATATCACACTGTATGTAAAATGCTTTGTAAACTTTAAAGGATACATAAATACTGGCTAAAACTACCACAGTCATTTGCAAAAAGGAGAATTTTACCCCAAATTCAATAGCGTATGTGTGTGTGTGTGTGTTTACTACGTGTGTGTGTAGTAAACACTTGTGTAATCATTGTCAGAAACTCCTGGTGGAAAAATTTCCACTCATCAAGAGCTATAACCTGGCCATATGTTTTAGCCTTATATACTTTTCTGGTCAGGTTAAGCTAATTACACAGAATTCATCAACTGATATCTATCAGAGACAGGGCATATTCCCCATTTCTCCTGATTCTGAGGGAACCTGCTCTCCACTCTACTATGCAGCCTCTCAAATAAGTGTTAGAACTTTTAAATTATTTTCAAATGAAATTTATTGAACACATAATAATTTATTTTTAATTGACATTTTTTAGCTTTAAAACATGTGTAAGGATAAATTTTCACTATTGACCCTTGCAAAACCTTGTATTCCAATTTCCTTACCCCTTCCCTTCACCTCCTCTTCTAGATGGCAAGTAATCCAATATATATGTTAAACATGGTAAAAATATATGTAAATCCAATATAGGCATACCTACTTATACAATTATCTTGCTGCACAAGAAAAATCAGATCAAAAAGGAAAAAAAATGAGAAAGAAAATAAAATTCAGCTAAACAACAACTATAGAAATGTTATGTTGTGATCCACATTCAGTTCCCACAGACCCTCTTCCTGGGTGTAGATGGCTCTCCTCATCATAAGATCATTGGAAGTGGCCTGAATTGTCTCATTTTTGAGAAGAGCCACATCCATCAGAATTGATCATTATATAATCTTGCTGTTGCTTTCTATAAAGTTTTCCTGGTTCTGCTCATTTCACTTAGCATCAGTTCATGTAAGTCTCTCTAGGCCTCTCTGAAATCATCCTGTTGGTTATTTCTTACAGAAGGAGAATATTATATATACATATATATATACATATACATATACATAATATGATATGTAATGTAATAATATTATAATATTCCATAATATTCATACACCCTAATTTATTCAGCCATTCTCCAACTGATGGGCATCCACTCAGTTTCTAGTTTCTTGCCACTACAGAAAGGGCAGCCACATTTTTGCATAAAGCACATAGTAATTTAGATGGAATATATGGCATGCACAAAAATATAATATTTGCTAAGTTCTTGAGAATATATTATTAATTTAAGGTGGGCAGCTCAGCATTTAACAATTTACATAAAAACATTAGCCACATTATTACCATATATAAATCTAGAATTGTAATAAAAATTTGCATTAATTTTAAATGTATATGCTCATATTAAATATAATAGATATACCATTCAAGAGTATTAATATTAACTTAATGCTAGAAGTTTTGTGTGGCATAATCATAATAATTGATATTTTATGAAGCTTATATGGTGTATTATATGGTTTATAGATACATTTGATTAGCATAACAACTCTATGGTATATAATGATAATTACCTCCTTTTTGTAGATAAGGAAACTGAGCCTCAAATAACTTGAGAAAATTATCCAAGATCACCCATGTATATAGAATGTTGGGTTTATAATTCTTTCTTCCTGATTATAAATCCAACACTTTGTCCATTATTGTGCATTGTCTCCCACTTTATCTGAAACAGTTCTAGGCTTTAAATGTTATCTATAGAGAAACTGTGTGCCTCTGGACAAGTCATGCATACTCTCTGAATGTCATTTTCCTCATTTATAAAGTATTATAATAATAATACCTCACAGAATGAGTGTGAGAATCATATGAGAAAATGAGATGGTGTATGAAAACGTATGATGTGTTATATAAATGGCAGCAGCAGTAGTACTAGTAATTGATGGTGATGATGTCCTCTTAATTTCTTTTGTGTCATTGGCCAAGTTTAATTTTAAGCAGAAAACAAATTCATAACAGTTCGGGATAATAGAAATCCAGTGAATGATTGGAATATTGATTCCATAAAGAATACTAAAGATAAATTTGCTGTAGTTAAAAACCACAGGAAATTTGGGGTTTGGTCATATGAGCTTAAATCCCAGCTTTATTCCCACTTGTGTGATTTTAGGGAAATTATTTCAATTGTCTGGAAAATTGATTTTTCACCAATAAGATGAAAGGGATCTAACTATATCATCACTGTGACCTCTCCGTCTTTCAATTGTATATCTAAGATACTTTGATTACAAAAATACCTTGACTTATTAAACTTAATAAACAGAGTGAAACCAAGATAAATAGAACATTATTAAGAAGATTATTAAAATGAAACACTGAACATTGACACAATTCAGTCATAATGTAAAATCAGAAAACTCTAGAAGGAAAAAGTATGTTAAGAATGTGACTAAAATTACTATCTATTTTGACCCAAACATCTCATATACCCCAACAAGTTCAAAGAGAAAAAGGAAAATATTATATATGTGAAAATATTATAGCAGCACTTTTAAAAGTAGTACTGAAGAGGAAAATGGACATGTTCTTTTCATCTGGAAAGTGACAGAATCATTATGGTACATGAATGCAATTGAATATTATTATACATAGTTATGGGGAGAGATTTACATTAATTAATAAAAATTAAGTAAGCAGAACTGGGTAAATTTTTTTAAAATAACAAAAAATAAAATGGAAATATAAAGAACAATAATTTAAGGGTAATAACTGAACCTGGCTCCAAAGAAGAGAGAAAAATGTACTGTCCTGCATCATTTGCAAAGGAAGGAACCTGTGTGTTATAACATTGCATCTCTTGATGGACATCCAATCAATTTTCAACTCTTTCCCATAATATTGGGATTTCCTTTATGCATGAGTAGGATTTGATGGTAATTGAATTGATTTGATTTAATCAATTGATCAATTTAATCGATTGATTGAATTTAAAATTATATATTTATAATTAGGTTCTCTTGGAAGAGACAACACTATATTTGACAAAGAAATAATGTGTGCTTATATATCTGGATGTGTGTATGTGTACTTATGTATATATGCATGCATGTATATTTGACAGTGAAATAATGTGTATGTATATATATATATATATATGTGTGTGTATACATGTCTGTATTTATGTCTATGGGCATGTGTGTGTATATATATATAGAGAGAGATGAATATATAGATATGAATATATAATTTTGTTTTAAAATATGCTTACTTCTCTCATTAATCTGTATTGCCTTAACAATCCCTTGGCCAAAACTGATGTTGGGGAAAATAACTACACATTTCATTCCTGATAAATGTTTGTTTTCTTGCTATAATGAAATAGTTCCAAATAGGTTCCTGTGTGTCTGTCTGCCTATGTGTGTTTTAAATTGAAGTAAACTATTCTTATAGTCTGATGTTTATTTGGGCTGAGGAGCATCACAGTAAATTATTTTGTAATATGACTGTCCTTTGAAATTTTGAATAACTCCATTGTAGTTTGATTGAATAGAAATAAACCACTCATATTATTTCATAGCCATGTATGGTAAAAAGCATTTCAGTCTTTATTCTTTCAACTACAGCATTTATTTCCATAATTGAGGTTTATTTTCCTTAGGAATTCTAAAAATTTTAAACATATCCTAAGGAAGGACTTTAATTTCAGATACTTACTTAGAACTATCAAAGAGAACTATTTACCTAGTTATCTTCTAAAAGCCTAAAGGGAAATGTAAAAAACAAAACAAACACAAAACAACAACAACAAAAAAACTATTTTTTTGTTTTGTTTGTTTAGCAAAATATCAATCTACTATTTCCTGAAGGTTTTACAGATTTCTTTAATTATGGCAGACTATTCAAAAGCAAGCAAATAGCAAACAAAAAACAAACCTATCAGTGCTATCTCTTTGACAACTAAATAAAATACAAATTCTAAGGTTTGGCATTTAAGGACCCATCTAGTCTGACTCCAATTAACTTTCCAAATTCATTCCATACAACTAGTCTTGATTAGAAGTTCTGTAATATATGGAGTGTTGATCTTGGAGACAGGAGAGACCTAAATTAGCAGTCCTGCCTACAGCTCTTATTAGATGGATATCCTAAGACAAATCACTAAAATGAATTTTTTCATCAGGACAAGAAGATTAATAATATCTCAAATCACCAAGTTTATAGGGTTGCTCTGATTTCCAAATTTTATATGAATATATATGTAGAGGTAGCTATAGATTGATATAAATATATAAGTATATATTTATATCTATATGCACATAAACATACACATACACATGTATACATACACACAAACACACATGTACAATTTACTTTGTATTTTTAAGTTGCTTTTTTTTTCAAAAATTGTGTAACATACATACAAGATACTTTGCTATTACTTGATTTCATCCTACCTTTGAATCAATTAATCAATAAGTAATTATTAAATTCTTACTGTTTTGGAGCTACTGTACTAAACTGGGAGATACAAAAAAAGGCAACCATATCCTGCACTCATGGAATACACACACACACACACACACACAGAGTTATTTATTCCACATTACAACTTTTCCTACTGTGTTTTTAATATATCACAGTTCAGCATAAGACATTAAATGGGAATTTTTGAATATGCTCTTGTAGGGCATTGTTCCAGGTTACTACTGCTATCCCCATTCTCTGTTTTTGTCCATGAATTGTCATGTATTTCTAGAGTGAAGACATCATGTTCATTAGGCATATTATATATATCCTATCTAACCTTGGTTGATCCTTCAGTACTACTTAGCCAACCATTATTAATCTCCCATTGAATCCGTATAAAATTCTGAATAATAGATGTGTACTCACAATCTAGTAGCTTCTCGACCCTACCCCAACTACCTTCATTTTATGAAAATGGCTTCTTCTACTATAATGAGAAAATTGATGCTCTCTGAAGTGAGGTTCCAGGACATTCTCCCCAGCTACCTTAATTGCATATTAGAGGGTTGACAGACCTTCTACCATTCATTCACTTATAGAAAAGTCCCTCTTCCTGTCCAAGATAAACCCCTTCCCTTGAGTTTTTTCATTCCATCAAAATATACTTCCACAAAACATCTTCAGTCTAAGTCTGGAGAGAGAGTTGCTGTTCATATTTCCAACTAACTCTTGGATGAATATTTCTTTCTAGCTGCTCCACTGGCACATAAAATCAAGTTTGTTCTTTAATTTCTTCTCTTGTAACATCTGTATTCTTTTCTTTGTCCAAATATTAGCAATATATTTTGACTAAGAAGGGGGAGGTGATAAATGAGAATTGCTTTGAGGGAGAATAGGGGTCAAAATAGCAAACTCTTTAAGAAAACACAAAATGTTTTTGAAAGGAAAGTAGGGAAATGATATATAACTGTTCCAAATAAAAGAAACTTTGATTAGAGCACATGAATATATATGAACCAAAATGATTGAAGGAAAATCAACCTGGTGTCCTCTGATTCAATTAGAGACAAGATGAAGAAGAAGAAATCAAAGTTAGCCCTGGGCATGAACCAAATCAGCTTCTTCTCCTGACATTCCTATTCCTGTTAATAATGTAATCATTTTCCTAGTCACTTAATCTCAGGACTATCCTTGAATTATTTTTCTTCTACATCTTTTCCTTTACTGAATCAGAAGACAGCATTTTGATTTTCCTTCAATCAAGTAGTTCATGCCTATTCAAGTGTTCCAATCAATGGAACTTCTATTTAGAATAGACACATCAATTCTGTTATCCTTCTCAATAAAGTATATGCTTTGTTACAGTTTTTTTATTTGATTCCTCTTTGCCCTCAAAGCAACTTCTTTCACTGACCAAAAGAAGTAAAATTTGTAAGAACAAAGAGGAAAAAAAATTCCTTTCAAAATTCTTATGATCTATTCACTCTGCCATTCAATACCATCAAGTAGAGAATTAATACATATCTCATTACTACTTTTTAAGTGTTACCTTTGAGCATAGCTCAAAAAGAGCCATGATACTGGAGTCACTGGTAAGACCCTAAATTTGGATTGCTGCCTTAATCATACATTGTTAATATGCTCTTTGAATACAGAGATGACTGTTAGAAAATGGAGCCCTCCATGTAATGTTCAGAATAACTAAAAATTTTAAAGGAGTCTTATTTTTTAGTAATTTTCAAATATCAGATGTGACTGATCTTTTTTACTTATTAAGTAGTGGATGGGTAGGCATATAATTGGAGGGAGCAGATGATAGCCTATCAAAAAAGACTATTGTCACCAATCTACATTGCTTATTTTAAAAATAGGTAAATCAATATAGAAATTGCCTTTATTAATAAATAGTGTCTTTTTATTCAAAGTTTGAACTTCCCTCTGGGAAGAAAAAGGAAAAAATAGTGAAGGAGCAGTAACACATAGATACTGTAGCTTTTTGTGATATTTTAAAAATCAATTTGGAATTATGCACTTGATAAAATTAAACTAAGATAATGTATATCCTTAGCACCATTTTTATATGAAATGTTAGTTTTTAGAATTAGACATGATAATTTTTAATAACATAACTCGAATAGTTTAGAATTAGAATATCAAGAAATATATCAACAGGTTATAACTTAAGGGTTTTATTTGGAAATACTATTTTTATTACATGTATTTCTTAGGAAATACAAATATGAATAGCAAAGACATTATAGAAATACATGCTCAATTGTTATAGACAAGTAAACAATGTATGTATAAACATTTTTACATGAACACACATAGATACATACACATACACACACACATATATATATATATATGCTTTATGGGAATTACAAAACTTGTTAGTGGAAAATATATATTTTTTCTGAATTAGAATAAGCATGTTCTTAGTCCCAATTCCCATATGTAATTTTCAAAATTTCATGATTAGAGGTCTTCCTTGAATGGAAATTTTAGGTCACATATGAAAGCTAGTATTTGCTAGAATATCCCTGCCTTTATGAGTATTATCATAGTTCTTGGAGTAATGCATAAAAATATGTACCATGGTACTGAGGCACTAGGGTAGGAAAGTCTGCAGTTCAGAAACACATTGCTATCATGACATAAAAAATTTGAATTTATAGTGAATGCAGAGGAGTAGAGATCAATAGGATCTAATAACATGTTTGTCCCTATTCAAATTAGTGCAATATTATATAACTCTCCCCTTAATGGATATATAGTAACCATATAATATCAGCTACTTTCATGTCTTTCTCATAATCAGTGATGACTGCCATTTAAAAGGATTATATTTAAAATTTTATAATTTTATATTATATTATTTTATATTATAAAATTTTATAATTTATTTTTATTTTCTACTCTCTAATATTCCCTGTTCCAAAAAAAACTTTATTACACCTTTCTTGATTTTAAGATATTTTTATGATAATTCAAAAATTACATTTTGAAAAGACTGTGATAACAGGACAGATGATAGAACTCCAAAACAATAAACCAACAGCAGAGATACATTTGTCAGAGACAGCCTGCCACAGTGAATTGAAAACACTTCTCACCATTAACAAGATTTAGGCTCAGGTCTGAACTTTTACATATATATATGTATATATATGTATATGTTTCTATATATGTATGTATATGTGTATATGTGTATATATGTATGTATATACATATATATGTGTATATATGTATGTACACACATACACACATATATAGACTATGTGACTCTAGACCAATCATCTAATTTTTCAGATTCCTAGACAACTCTTTAAATATATAAGTTGGATAACAGATGCTCATCTGCATTGCTAGAGAGTGTTTCTCAAAACATAAGTCCCTATATCAATGAACTCACAGATTTATTGCTATGATTTCATTAATTTGGGCACTCCTTCAGCAGATGAAGGTCCAGGTAGTTATTAGTAAAGGATCTTTGTAAATTTCTATGCTCACATCAAAACAAAAACACACAAAAACAAACAAACAAAACCTCACCCAGATGTCAATTTTGGAAAGATGAACCTCTCCCAATGTATCCTATTTCGTCATCAGACAGTAGGTATATATTATCTTTCCCAGAATAACACTTAAAGCCTTTTTTGGCCTATGAGAAACTAGAAAACCTTGTATTCCGCTATAACACACTCTTCAAGAATGCAGGGTCAACTTCTAATCAGGACAAATCAATAGAGGAGGACTTTAATGGAAGGAATACTAATTAGCATTTTAAATTGTCATTTGACAGTTTTGGCTACTTTCAACCAAGTATCCAATGCTGGGCCAAAAACTAGATGAAAGTTTTGTGAACCATATTTCTGTCTGTAGTCTACTAAAATGATTATGTGAAAACTGGTGATAATGTCACTTTATAATCCATCTACCAGAAATGAAAGCACACTTATTTAAATATAATTCTAAATGTAAATAAAATGTAACTAAATGTAATTAAAATCACATCCTACTTAGAAATATAATATTTAAAAGATTATACAAGAGGACTACATATTTAAACCTGCTTACATTACATGTATCTATGATTTAGTTTACTGGTGATTAGGTAAAAACTGCTTCTAGCTTCATATATTATTGTCTTTAGCTATAATGTAAAGGATGAGCTTGGGAAGATTCTGGTTGCTGCCTTATATTACATTCCATTACTTTCCCCCCATAACAATGTAATATGTCAATTCCAAATTTTTTAAATTCTATGAACTATGTTTCTCAATTACTCTAGAATCTTGTGATTGACCTCACTACAAAAATGTAAAATCCATGTAATGTTAGAATTTTGCATGTGTATTTTGAAAGGATGTTTTATATTGTATTATATAATCCATGGAACAAACAACAAAGAATTCCTATTCTCTTCTAATGCTAAATAACATTTGGATCAATAGCACTTGAATGATTTTTGATTGAAGTACTGTTTCCCCATCCACTATGGCATGTTCCAATCAAAAGGAGTTTACAAACATCTTATTTTTAAGTTCCAATTTTTTTCTAAATTAACACTACATTCATTGTATATATACAAGCATATATTATGCATGCATGTGTGTATATTTATAAGCATATGGATATATACAAAAATATATTTATACACACACATATATTTTCTTGCGCAGTCTAATAGCTGAATGTTAGAGATAAATCAACTTTAGAAATACCATTTTGTACAAAAAACACAATTTTACAAATGAGGAAGCTACATATCAGGGAACCCAATCACACAACTAGTAAGTCACAGGTTCAAGTTTTGATCTCAGCTTCTAGACTTCAAAAGCATGGTATCATAGACAAAAGATTTGATTCAGACTCAAAGGGCCTAGATTCAAATACTATCTCTGCAACTTATGAATTTGAAAAAAAAATGACTTTAATTCTCTGGGACCATTTTATATTAAAAAAAAAGATGTAACTGAACAATCATTGAGATAACTTCCAGCTTTCAATTCTATATGATCTTTCCCCTTTTCACTACTCAAAAATTTCTAAGCATACCAAAATTTCCTTGTTGCCCATCTAATGTCTCTGCAATTTTGTTCTTTTATGTTCAGTGCCTTTCATCTTAAAGATAAAGCAGCTAGTGGACCTCTTCTCTCCTCATAAATAACTACTTGCAATTTAAAATACTGAGAGTATGTACATCTTTGTGAAACAAATGACAAGGCATTGCTATGTGCTTCAGTAGCTGTACACATTAGACTTGTACATTCAGGAAACAATCTTTATAGGCATGGGAGCTATAGTGAGCAGTAACAATTACCACAATGAATGTCACATTGGAAAAAACTGGAAAACATACCTTAAAAACATTGCCAAGAATAAATGATTCCAGGGACAGCTAGGTGGCTCAGTGGAGAGAGCACCACCCCTGAAGTCAGGAAGACCTGAGTTCAAATCTGGTCTCAGACACTTAACACTTCCTAGCTGTGTGACCCTGGGCAAGTCACTTAATCTCAATTGCCTCGGCAAAAAGCAAAAAAAATAAAAATAAAAATAAAAAAATAAATGATTTCAGCATCTACTAGAAGTCTCATTCTACTAAAGTTGAGCATATGATGTTCTTGATTTGCCTAGTTCACAAGTTTGCCATTTAAATAAAATAAAAGGGACAACCACTAATTAGTTAATTCTATACAATATGGAAGATATAGTTGGAAATGGAAAAGTGAAAGGAATTGTGGGTAGTGTCTGCAATGGTGAATTCTGAATGGAGCAATATTATAAACTTATATGTCTACTTTAGTAAAGTAGATTTTCACAAAGTTCAAAAAATAAGTTTGGAATGACAAGAAACTAAATAAGATATGATACAGAGGACATGAAACTTTTTGAAATATTCATTTTATTAATTTGTTTGGACATTTTTAAATTTAGTTCAGAACATGTTAAATATGTTAAAATACATGTTAAATCCAATATATGATACATAGTTATACAATTATCTTGCTGCATAAGAAAAATCGAGTCAAGAAGGAAAAAAGAACTGAAAACACATATGGGTCCTTTCCCCTTTTTAAAGACCTTAAGTTCCTTATGATTTCATTTTCCTGATTATCTCCGTTTACCACTTCAGAGTTCCATATTTGAAAATCATATTTTCCAGTCAACTTTGGTCTTTTCATCACAAATGCTTGAAAATCTTCTGTTTTGCTTTTTTCTGGATAGGTGATTCATGGTTGCAATCCTAGTTTCAATGCTTTCCAGAATATCATATTCCAAGACCTTCTGTTCTTTAATGTAGAAGGTGTTAAATCTTGTGTTATCCTTACTGTAGCTTCACTATACTTGAATTGTTTCTTTCTGCCTGCTTGCAATATTTTCTCCTTGAGTTGGGGGTTCTAGAATTGGCTATAACATTCCTGGCAGTTTTTGTTTTGGGATCTCTTTTAGGATGTGATCGGTGGATTCTTTCCATTTCTATTTTACCCACTTTTTCTAGAACATCAGGACAGTTTTCTTTGATAACTTATTGAAAAGGGATGTTCAGGGTCATTTTTTGATCATGACTTTCAGGTAGAACAATAATTTTTTTTAATTACCTCTCCTTGATCTATTTTCTGTCAGTTGTTTTTCCAATGAGTTATTTCACATTTTCTATTTTTTATTTTGTTTTATTGTATCTTGATTTCTCATAAAGTCATTAACTTCCATTTATTTAATTTTATTTTTTAAGGAATTATTTTTCTCAGTGAGTTTTTGTGGCTCCTTTCCCAACTGGCCAGTTTTGCTTTTTAAAGCATTCTTCTCATTAATTTTTTTGTATTTCCTTTGCACCTTTCTCAATTCTTTCCCTAATTTTCCCTCTATCTCTCTTACTTGATTTTCAAAGTCCCTTTTGAATTCTTCCATGGCATGAGTTCACTTCTTATTTTTCTTTATATATATTCTTCAACTTTAACCCTTACATAGCTTTCTGTTACAATTTTTCCCCCCAACTCCCCACCCCTCCCCTAGATGGCAGGATATCCACTACATGTTAATTATGTTAAAATACTTGACAAATCGAATATATGTATACATATTTCCAAATTTATCATTGTTGTTCAAGAAAAATCGTATCTACACGAAAGACATATCAGATAAAGGAAAAGCAATGTAAGCAAACATCAATCAAGAGTATGAGAATGTTATGTTGTGGTCCACATTTCACATCCCTCTCTCTGGATGTATATGGCTTTCTTCAGTGAACAGTTGGAAGTGGTTTGAAACATTTCATTGTTGAAGAGAGCCATGTACATCAGAATTGATCATCTTATAGTATTGTTGTTGCCATATATAATAATCTCCTGGTTCTGCTCATTTCACTCAGCATCAGTTCATGCAATTCTCTCCAGGCCTCTCGGAAATCGTCCTGCTGGTCATTTCTTACAGAACAATAATATTCCATAATATTCATATACCATAATTTGTTCAGCCACTCTCTAATTGATGGGCATCTATTCAGTTTCCAGTTTCTAGCCACTACAAAAAGGGCTGCCACAAACATTCTTGCACATGTGGGGCCCTTTCCTTCCTTTATGATTTCTTTGGGATATAAGCCCAATAGAAATGCTGCTGGGTCAAAGGGTATGCACAGTTTGATAACTTTTTGAGCATAGCTCCAAATTGCTCTCCAGAATGCCTGTATCTGTTCACAACTCCACCAACAATACATCAGTGTCCCAGCCTTCCCATATCCCCTCCAACATTCATCATTAACTTTTCCTGTCATTTTAGCCAATCTGACAGGTGGGTAGTGGTACCTCAGGGTTGTCTTGATTTGCATTTCTCTGATCAATAGTGATTTGGAGCACCTTTTCATATGACTACAAATAGTTTTAATTTCATCCTCTAAAAATTGTCTGTTCATATCCTTTGACCATTTATGGATTGGAGAATGGCTTGAATTTTTATAAATATGAGACAATTCTCTATATATTTGAGAGATGAGACCTTTATCAGAACCCTTAAATGTAAAGATGATTTCCCAATTTATTGCTTCCCTCCTAATCTTGACTGCATTGGTTTTGTTTGTACAAAAACTTTTTAACGTAATATAGTCAAAGTTATCTATCTGGTTTTCAATTAAGAGTTCCAGTTCTTCTTTGGACATAAATTTATTCCATCTCCACAGGTCTGAGAGGTAAACTATCCTATGTTCCTGTAATTTGGTTATAATATCACTCTTTATATCTAGATCATGAACCCATTTAGATCTTATCTTGGTATGTGGTGGGTGTGGGTCCAGCCTTAATTTCTTCCACACTAGTTTCCAATTTTCCCAGCAGTTTTTGCCGAATAGTGAGTTCTTATCCCAAAAGCTGGGGTCTTTGGGTTTATCAAACACTAAATTGCTAACATTATTACCTAGTTTGTCCTGATATCCTATCCTATGCCACTGATCGACTGCTCTATTTCTCAGCCAGTACCAAATGGTTTTGATGACCGCTGCTTTATAATATAGTTTTAGATCTGGTACAGCAAGGCCACCTTCATCTGTCTTTTTTTTCATTAGGAATTTCTTATTCTTTAATGTTTTGTATATATCTAGCCCTGGAGATTTTTTCTTAGGGAGTTGATTAATAGCTTGTTTTATTTTCTAAAATAGGACTATTTAAATAATTTATTTCCCCTTCTGTTAATCTGGGCAATCTATATATATATATTTTTGTAAATATTCATTCATTTTTCTTAATTATAACATTTATTGGCAGAGATTTGGGCAAAGTAGCTCCTAATTATTGTTTTAATTTCCTCTTCATTGGTGGAAAGTTCATCCTTTTCAGTTTTGATGCTAACAATTTGAGTTTCTTATTTCCTTTTTCTAATCACTTAACTAGATATGTATCTATTTTGTTGTTTTTTTTCATTAAACCAAATCTTAGTTTTGTTTATCAATTCATTAGTTTTCTTACTTTCAATTTTATTAATTTTCCCTTTTATTTTCATAATTACAAATTTGTTATTTAATTGGTAATTTTTTATTTTTTATTTTTTCTAGCTTTTTTAGTTGTATGCCCAATTCACTGATGTTCTCTTTCCTTATTTTATGCAAGTAAGCATCTAAAGTTACAAAATTTCCCCTAAGAACTGCTTAGGCTGCATCTCCTCCCCCCTTTCTCATCCTTTTCCACTTCTACTTCTGTTCTTCCTTCTATTATCCTCCTTCTTTCCTTTGCCTTTTCCCCTTCCACTTCTTTATAGAGTGAGACAAGTTTCTGTACCAAATTAAATATGTCTGATCTTTTGTCTTTCAGTTAAATCTAATGAGATTAAGATTCACACAATTCTCATCACTCTACCTTCTTTCCCTCAATTGTAGTAGGTCTTTTTTGCCTCTTCATGTAATGTAATTTACCCCATTTTACCTCCCTTTCCTCTTCTTCCAGCATAATCCTTTTTTTCACCCCAAGTTTCTTTTTAATATAATCACAATAAAGTCAAATTATACCTATACCCTTTAAGCATACCTCTAAAAAAAGAAAAAGTTCTTGAGTTAAACATATCACCTTCCCATATAGGGATGTAAAATTTTTTAACCTTTAAAAATCATACTTCCCCCCCCCTTTTTACCTTTTTATGTTTCTCTTGAGTTCCATATTTCAAGATCAAATTTTCTGTTCAGTTCTGATCTTTTCATCAAAAAATAAATGAAATTCCCACTATTTTATTCAATGTCTATCTTTTCCCCTGAAAAAAATGCTTAATTTTGCTGGATTTTAATTGTTGGCTGCAGAATGCACTCGTTTGCCTTCCAGAATATCATGATCTAGGCTCTATGATTCTTTAAAGTGGAAGCTGTTAGTTCCTGGGTAATTCTGAATGTGGCTCCTCAATATTTGAATGGTTTTTTTCTGGTTGCTTGAAATATTTTCTCTTTGATCTGATAATTCTGAAATTTAGTGGGAGTTTTTATTTTCAGGTCTTTTTCAGGAAGTGAAAAAGTATTGTAGATTCTTTCAATGGCTATTTTATTCTGTCATTCTTGGACATCAGGACAGTTTTTCTTGATGATTTCTTCAAAGATTTTAGCTAGAGCCTTTTTTACATTGTGATTTTCAGGTAGCCCAATAACACTTAGATTTTCTCTCCTGGATCTATTTTCCACGTCAGTTGTTTTTCTGATGAGGTATTTTAATTCTCTTACTTTTTTCCATTTGTTTTGATTTTGTTTGATTCTTGATTTCTCATTGAGTTATTAACTTCCATTTGTTCAATTTCAGTGAATTATTTTTTTCAGTCAGCTTTTTTACTTCTTTTTGCATTTGATCAATTGAACTTTTAAATGGGATATTTTGTCCACTGGATTTTTTTTCTATTTCACCAATTTTATTTTTTAAGGAATTATTCTTTTTTTTCCATTTTACCAAATTTGTTTTTAAAGAGTTTTCTTCTGGTAATTTCTATGTTTCCTTTTCCAAACTCTACAGTAAAGCTCTCATTTTCTTTCTCCATTTTTCTTCTGACTCTCTTTTAAGATCCTTTTAATTTTTTCCAAAAGAGTCTTTTGAGTTAGAGTTCAACTTATTCCACCCTTTGAAGCTTCATCTGGAGACATTCAGCCTTTAATATCCTTAGAGTTTGAGATTTATCTTCCCTGTCTCCATAATACCCATCTTTGCTCAGAGCTCTTTTGCTTTTTTGCTCATTTTAAAAGATTGAAGTCTGCTTTTAGGGCAAAGGGTAGATTTTCCCAAGCTTTCTCTACAGGACACAGCAACTTCATGCTGCCTTGAAGCTAGTACTGTCACTTCCTTTCTTTGCTGGGTGAGCATGACCAAATTAAAAGTTATTCTGGGATTCAGGGGATCATTATTTGCCTTGGAGTTCTCACAACTGGTCTGCTAATCCACTGATTTCTGAACCGGGACAGAGTAGCCAACGTTTCTGTATTTTGGCTAAGAATCTCCCAGTAGAATTCTCAAACACACAAAGGCCTCTCCTTGTGCTACACCTGCACTGGGCTGTGTCCCCCTGCCCAATTGAGAGAGAGCTTTTCTGAAGTTCTTTCAAAATGTCTTCTTTGGGAAATTTGTTATATTTCAAATATTTGTGAGTTCTCTCACTCCAAAACCTATTTAATGTCTTGATCTGGTGTTGATCTGAGGGAATCCAGGAAGAGGTCAGACAAAGACCTTTGCCATCTTGGCTCCATCTCTCTCTAGAACCAATTTTTTTCTTACTTTTTTGCCATTATTTCCTTAAAATGCTCGATCCTCTAGATCTCACAAAGCCCAAAGACTTTTTTTTCCCTAAATGACGCTTTTGAAAGTATAAAATAAATGTACAAAAATAAAATGAAATCAAAAAGTAAACCAATTACATTGAAATGTAATTGTCAAAATGTTTTTAATTATACACCTAAAATCTGTCTCTAGTCTCTTAGGGAAGTATAGATCTCAGTTAAAACCTCATTTTAGGGGCTGTGAATTCTGTTACATTTATTCTGTTCAGAAGAGAGAGAATGGAAAGGACACTTTCCATGTTTTATTTTATTCTCAACTATTTTGTAAAATAGGTACTATTATTATTTCCATTTTATATATTATACCACTGAGGTTGGAGAGCTTAAGTTATTTCTTCAAGGGTAATTAGGTACTAAATGGCCAAGATAAAATAAAATTCAGTTTTTTTTTTTTGCTTTGTGCTATATGCTGTCACAACTAGAATTTTTGGAATAATTTGGATTTATTCTGATTTAACTTCTTTTTGCCTAATTTTTAGGGGGTGACACTCTTAATACACAATAATTTACTACCTTTGGTTTAGAGTTTCCCTTTTTCATTTCTTTCCATGCTTTTCAAATTTTTTATTTCATTCAATGATGTAGTTTCAAAATGCTCAGTCTGTAGGCATGCTTGATTATATATAATAAAGCCCTAATATGAAAACTTAGATCTATCAAGCTAATTTAAGTGTGTCCACTTGATGAAAGTACTTTTTGCTTAACAAGCATTTGTCTAATTTATTTTAAATAGTATGATCTTGGTTATTTAGTGCATTTAGTATTCAAAATGCAACCACTTTTACAGAACACATGTTTTATGAGTCTGTATACACATATATTTTATATTATTTCACATGTATGCATACATGCATACCTATTCTTTAAACTGAGGACTACTACAACTACAACTACAATGCTCTCATCTTCACCACAATGTTAGATATACTAATTTATGTTTTTGCTTTTTATTTTTAAAATATATGCAGATATAAATTTCAACATTTACTCTTGCAAAACCTTGTGTTTCAATTTTTTATCCCTTCCTTCAATATGTGCAATTCTTCTATATGTATTTCCACAATTATCATGCTGCACAAGAAAAATCAGATCAAAAAGGGAAAAAAGAGAAAGGAAACAAAAACTAAGCAAACAACAACAAAAAAAGTGAAAACGCTATGTTGTGAACCACACTTAGTGCCCACCTTCCTCTCTGAATTCAGAAGACTCTTTGCATCACAAATTCATTGGAATTGGCCGGAATCACCTTATTGTTAAAAAGAACCAAATCTATCAGAATTGATCATCACATAATCTTGTTGTTGCTATAGCATTCTCTTTTTTCTACTCACTTCACTTAGTTTCAGTTCATATAGTCTCTTCTGGCCTTTTTGAAATTACTCTGCTGATTACTTCTTATAGAATAATAATATTCCATAACATTCATATACCATAACTTTTTCAGCCAGTCTCTAACTGATGGGCATCCACTCAGTTTGCCATTCCCTGCCACTACAAAAATGGCTGCTACAACTATTTTTGCACATGTGGATCTTTTTCCATTTTTATGATCTCTTTGAGATACAGACCCAGAAGAGATACTGCTGGATCAAAGGGTATATGCACAATTTGATAGCCCTTTGGTCATACTTCCATATTGCTTTCCAAAATGTTTGGATCAGTTCACAACTTCACATACAATGTATGTGTCCTAGTTTTCCCACACTCCTCCAACATTCATCATTATATTTTCCTATCATCTCAGCCAATCTGAAACGTATGTAATATAAAGTCTTAAGGTAATTATTTGTAAGAAGAAGGAGGGTATTTGATACAATGACTACAAAAACAAAGAAAAACAACTATGAAAAACTTAAAAGGTATTAAATACAATGCCTAATTTTGACTTCAGAAGACTGATGATGATGCACATTCCTCACTTTTTACAGAGAGGTTATATGACCTGACCAGCAGGTCATCAACGTGGGTCAGGCGAGCAGGACATAAGCCGGGGGAGCAGAGCTCGTAAGGCCGAATGGCCTGGGGAGACACAGAGGTCTGGGGACAGGATCACAGAGAGGAAGGAGACAACTCTAGGTTATGGTAGATTATGTCTCAGGTTTATTGAGTTTGCACAGAGTATATATAGGCAGATGACCACAATGTAGTAACAGCACATTGAGCAAGAAGACAGATGGGGTGTGACACTTTGAAATGAGGGGTGGGGGTCAGGTGCCAAAGGTTAGGGGCTCCAAGGGTGGAGTAGAACAGTGATAACTTGTAGTTTCCTGAGGCGTGTCGTTCTGCATGCTTATGCTGGAATATGCAGTGGTTGTTCTTAGATATTCAGATATTTGTGTCAGGGTGGGGAGGGGGAAGGTGAAAAGGGTTAAGGTTCAGTCTTTTGGCAAAGGGGGGAAAAGGGGGGAAGGTTAAAAGGGTCATGGTTTTAAGGTTCAGTCTCTGGCAGTTATAGACTGGTCAGATGGAACGATACTTGCATCTTCTATCATTGACTTTGTGATGATTAGTTTTGTCTGAAAAATTATTCTATATGAGGGCTTATCTTTAGGGAATAATATATTCCCTAAAGTGGGAGTGGGGGAAAGAGTGGAGTGGGGGAAAGAGTAAGATGTAACACAGAAGGGGGAAGAGAGAGAAGTAGGGGAAGGGAGGGATGGAAGGAAGGACAGAGACATAGACACAGAGACAGAGAGAAAGAGAGAGAAAAAAAATCAATGAAATGTTACAAAAAAGAAGATAACATTGATAAATTCAGATACAGACTAAAATAGGTTATTTTTTTACTATCATGTTAAATTTAACGTACACCAAAAATTAAATGATAAAAGATCACAAATTCATAAAATCCCTCTTCTTGTTCTTCTTTGTATGATAAAATGCTCATGTTTGTGGATACATTTTTCAATATTAAAATATAAAGTTCCTTATTTCTTGGTGTTCTACACTTAAAAATATACTTATTTGCTAAAAATGTTTCCAAAGCTTCAATCATGTTAGTGGTTCTATACAATCCATCCCATTGATGAGATAATGCTTATTTTATTGGACAATCAATCATGTTCTAATAATTGATTAGGTTTCTTGTTTTCCCACTAAGCAAACATATAAATCCTAAGGATTTTACAACATTTTTTTCAATGAAGTCTGGAACTACTGAAGCTTTGATGGATTCAAGGAAACAAGTCAGATGAATTGTTGGTTACCTCAGGCAGGGAAAAGTCTTTATGAAAGTCCTAACTATATAAATTTGACTTGAGAGTTGGTTCCTTGGAAGTAGCCAAGTGGAAAAGAGCAGTCAGGAAATTGTTTTCTATTTAGAAACAGCTGCCTTAGAATGGTACAATCTTTCCCCTAAGAAATAAAGTCAAGCTTGGCTCTTAAAGGTTCGGAGGTTAGAATCCTTTACCTCCACATTATCTTACACTTTATTTATTCACTAAGTGTTTCTACCTTTTTATTGTTTGAGATTTTTTGATTAAAAATGTTAAATACCCATATCACAAACAAAGCTCTCATATCAATTATTTACATTTATATTTATTAATTCTGAAACATCATATAACATAACACATATTCATTTGTTTTAAGTCACAATCAGAATTTGTTGTTTACTTCATTCCTTTTTCTCAAATAATGTTCTGTTCAGGGTATACTCTTTTAGGTCTATTTTTAAAATTTGCATTATTTCATAAAAGTCTTTCCAAATGTCTTATTCAAACATGTTTATATTAATGATATTGAAGTTATTTTTTCTTACACTTATATGTCATGATTCATTTTGTGATTATTCTGTCATTGAGTACTTCCTTTCAGTTATTTGTATTTGTGGAGAATCTAACTGATCATGTTTGAATAAATAATTTTTTCTGTTGGAGGGAGAAGTTATACTTTAAGGGTATATTTCCCAATAATTCATTTTTGGAGGAATAGTGTATAGTATTTTTAACCTTTCTGAACAAATAAATGAACCTTACAAAAATGGAAAAAAAAACAACAACCATATATAGTCAAGATCTCTCATACTTGCTGTATTTCTGAAGAAAACATAGATCACCATATTCTTCACCATAGCTTGATAACTTTCCATATGGAGAAGACTAGAGAAGCAAATTCCCATGGTATCTTTTTTTCTTTTCTTTTTCACATCCTTGCTCTGTTAGGTTAAAATCAATCTTTTATTTAGAATTGTTGTGAGCACTTCTTCTCAACTTCAAATCTGAAGTATTATTTATATTGGAGCCACTTTTAACAATTGACAAGCAATGTTATGGAGACTCAAAAGATTGTGAAATAAAAAAGGACAAAATCTTGTCAATTACTTATAGGGCTCATATATATATTTTATGATTTTTTTTTCTTCAAGAAGTGAGATGGGGAAAAAAGCTGTATTGGACAGATTAACATCAAATGGCACATTTTTTTTTGTGAAATTAATAGCCAGTAAAATCATCTGACCTAATAGGAGTCATTTTAAAATCAGCTTTGTATGTATTCAATCAGGATATTGACTGAATAGAGCAAAAAAAAAAAAAAAACAAAATCATATTATTACCAATTCAGAAAAGAGAACTTTAGACAAAATCTACTCTAACCTTTTCTGCTAATATATGATTAATTCACAAAACCAGAGGATTTAACCAATTGGCCCAAAGATACATAGGAATTAAAAGGCAAGATTAAAATGAAATCCTGGTCCTCTGTCTTCAAATCTAGTATTATCAACACTGAATTGAAAGAATGAATAAGATATGAAGGATATATATATATATATATATATATAATTTGCTTCAACTCAACAAATATAAATTGCCAAATAGTTAAATAAATAAAAACAAATTTCTATAATCATTTAATTGTTTCATTGTCCTTGCTGTATAAGGAACACAAACAAAACAAAAAAGAATGTCTGATCTTGAGGATTTTATGTTTGTAAAGAGTGGTTGTAATTATGGGAGCTGAATGGGAATTTAATAATTTAAATTTGATTAAAGTAATTTCTTCAAGATTCTTTAGTATCAGAGTTTGGATCTGAATGTGAGTTTCTTCCCCAAACTAGAGAACTTTGTGTTATAGTATTCTGCCTTTTGGATACTATTATTACAAAAAAGTTGCTATTAATATATTAATCCTCAGAAATAATCATCTATGCATCAGGATATAAAAAGAGGCAAAGATCGCCCTTGCTCTCAAGGAACTGATGAGCTCCATGAAAGTGGGAATTTTATTTTTTGCTTATATATTATTTATATGAAATTAGTGTATGTAAGTCTACTTGTTTATTGATTGAATTGATTGAGGAGCTTACAGTATTCAAATTTCTTGTTGTTTTTCTGTGTCTACATTTCCGATTAGATTGTGTCTTAATAACAGTGACTATGATTGTTTCTTGTTATTTTGTTTTATTGTTTCTTTCAGTATCTAGCACAGTGCCCTGTCCAGTAATTATTTAATTATAATCTTTGTGCAGGACAGTTGTTCAGGCCTTTTAAGAATAAGACTTACAAATATTGTACAATTATTATGAATGCCCAAATTAACTATAACGTACATAAGAAGAAAGACACTATGTACATGAAGAGAAAGAACTGATAAATATAAGTATGTAGAAAATAATTTTACACACACATGTCTGAGGTGGGGAGTTGGAGGATAGAAAAGAAAAAATGCAGAATGAAAGAAATTTACATAACTTTGTGGTCTATTTAAAGGGAATAACAAGTTGTACATAGTGAATTTGCAGTTTCACGTGCAATAATCTTCTTTTTTAATTTTTTATTGTATTGTTATGGAAAAAGCTTGTTTTATTCCATAACTTAAAATAAATAAATAAAAAGAAGGATTTCAGTATATCACTTTTGTACAAATGGAGTTTCACATCCAAAAAGAAAATGAAAGTATTCTTTGAGAGTGATGCTGGCAGGGAGGTTAGGCAGCCTGAAAATTAATTTGAAATTTCCACCAGATGGAAAGCAATTTGGCTTCAGTAAACATAAATCTAGATCAGTTTAAAGATCTGAAGATGTGAATAAACTGATATCTAGGCTGAGATGAAAAGCCATCCCATGTATAAAATTCCCAATGTATAATTATCATATGCTGAAAGTACAAAATATTACTGAATTTACAGATAAATGATAGGTGGAATATCAAAGAGCCCACATCTATGTTTAAAAGCTTCTGTCCCTAAACACATTTTATATCATTTGGAAAGAGAAACCAAGATTCTCTTGTTCTATTATTAGCCAAAATCCACTTTTCATATCTCTAAATAAAATGAAATAACCTATAATGAAGCAAGCAAATTTTTTTTGTTAAATTTTATTTTTTTATTTTATTTGCATAACATATGTGTGGGTAATTCTTCAACAATAACCCTTACATAGCTTTCCGTTACAAATTTTTCCCCCAACTCCCCATCCTTCCCCTAGATGGCAGGATATCCACTACATGTTAATTATGTTAAAATATTGGCAAATCGAATATATGTATACATATTTCCAAACTTGTCATTGTTGTGCAAGAAAAATCTTGTCTACACAAATGATATATCAGATAAAGGAAACACAATGTAAGCAAACATCAATCAAGGAGTATGAGAATGTTATGTTGTGGTCCACATTTCACATCCCTCTCTCTGGGTGTATAATGCTTTCTTCAGTGAACAATTGGAGGTGGTTTGAAACATTTCATTGTTGAAGAGAGGCATGTCCATCAGAATTGATCGTTATATAGTACTGTTGTTGCCGTGTATAATGATCTCCTGGTTCGAAGCAAGCAATTTTTAAAAAATAATTTATTCTTTTATGAGAGAAAAAGGAAAACAATTGCAATGAAAAATTGCTTATCAGATTTAAATGATATTCATTCTTTTCATATTTGATTTACAGGAACTTGGCTTGCTGAGGAGTCTGGAATAAATATGTTATTGATAGGATACTTAGAAGTTGCTTCACAGTTAATGGATTGTAAAAACTAAGTAATAAGCTCTTGGAAATGGTCACTTGGAAGGAATCTCAGGCAACTGGGGTTCTACTCTTGGTTTTGCAACTAATTAACTATGATAACTTGGACAAGTAATTGAACCTTTATGAATATAAATATTACATATATGTATATATATTATATATGTGTATATATAAATGTATAAGATGATAGTATTTGGCTTACCTCAGACATGATTTTGAGTAGCATAAAAAGAAGAAAGTACATGTACATATTTCACACAAAATACTAATAGATAACATAACCTTGAATATTTTGTCAAGCAGTTATATTGAAGGTTAATGTGAAAAATGTAAATTCAACTATATCATTCAATACCTGGGACAGTTTTTAGTATATGAAAAGTGTTGAATTGATATTTGAATTGACCTTCAGTGACTTCCTTATTCTCCTCCCTCCATGAATGACTCTCCAGCAAAAAGAAATAGTTTCAGATTCCTAAAAGATTCTGACTCTTTCTATTTTTAAAAATGTATTCAGTTACAAACATGTCTATAGAACTCAGAAGTTGAAAGAAACCCAGCCAAAAACCCATGGAATGAAATTATGAGCAATAACACTCTAACATCCAATTTAAGTAAAAGCATGGAAAGAAATAAAAATGCGGCTCTTACCCTGTATCTCCTGGGCTCCAAGTTGGATCTTTTTTCAAGTGTTGTTTTTCTTTGGAAATATACTTTCAAAGGTAGAGTTATTTTCTGTATAATTTTACAGAATTTCTTGATTGTTTCTTTACTATTATGTGCAGTTTATCATGTATTTGTATAATTGTAGTAATTACAATATACCATCATGTAATTACAATGGCTAATGATGTTGTAAAACTTCATGTTAAATTTCAAGAATGTATTTACTCAAAACAGTTTTAAAGTTCAATGCATAATCTAGTTTGTAATCTCTTTTAGGCACCAAACTGATTGTGTTTGTATTATATATATAATGTAGTATTAACTTTAAAACCCCATTTTCCAGTAATAGGTCTTAAATGTCTACAATGTAAAGAGAATCAGAGATGTTATATTCTTTCTTTTATAGGTGATATGAAAACTGGGCCCACTTATCTTAAAAATCACAGGTGTTATACCTAGAGTTCTGGCAAAACTCCAGCTCCTAGTAATTGCATTCTGAACACAAAAGTATGCCTGTAATTTGAATTGCACCAAATAGTCTAGGTTCACTGTTCTTATCAGATGAAT
The DNA here is from genome assembly GCA_023553655.1 of Myrmecobius fasciatus. Classification (NCBI taxonomy): domain Eukaryota; kingdom Metazoa; phylum Chordata; class Mammalia; order Dasyuromorphia; family Myrmecobiidae; genus Myrmecobius; species Myrmecobius fasciatus. The sequence continues at coordinate 34,184 of JAJPUD010008459.1, read as the reverse complement.
CATTATTTTCTTCTATTGTTCAAGTGATTATACTTTTTCTAAGGTAGCTCTGTGACAAGTTTAGAAACTTTAAATAAGTCTATGAAACAAAGAAATAAATTATATACTAATGTCTTTTGACTTTAAGATCTTTCATAAGAAAGTTAGTACCTGAGATTTTACCTGTCTAAAGTTTGCACTGAAACCAAAACCATGAAGTTTTGGAACAATGAACTACAATATTGAATCACAGATATCAAGGGAATGGTTTGGGTCACCAAAATCAATTTAATCTAATAGAGTTTGAAAAGCTTATCAATGAAAATTAAAAAGAGCAATACTTTAGTTGTTTTTATATTCATCATTTTGAAAATTGAATTTTCATAGTATGAATAAAGACTTTACTTTCATAGTCATATTTTAAAATTTATTTATGTATTTATTTATTTTCAAAACACATTGGTTTATGAATCATGTTGGGAGAGAAAAATCAGAACAAAAGGGAAAAAACCAATGAACAGAAAAAGAAGTAGAAAAGAGAAGTGATCATACTATGTCTTGATTTACATTCAATCTCTGTAGCACTTTTTCTGGAGGCAGATGACATTTTCAATCCAAAGTCTTTTGGAATTGCCTTGGATCTCTCAACCATTAAGAAGAACTAGGTCTTTCATAGTTAATCATTGCCAGTTCTTGCTGTTATTAATGTATTCCTGATTATGCTTCTTTCATTCACCATTAGTTCACGTAATTCTTCATCATTTTCATTATAAAATTCATCATTTTATATAGCAGAATAATATTCCATTATCTCCATAAACCACAACTTAATTCAGCCATTTCCCAATTGATGGGCATCTATTCTTTTCCAATTCTAACTCCTCACTAAAATTAGTTTTTGTAGTTGCATCCCTGATCTCAGCTATTCCAGTGTTAACTTTGATTTGTTCTCTCATAATTATTTTTCTAATTATATACCTAATATATAATTATATATAAATTATATAAATATAAATACAAAATATATACATATATTAGCCACTAGATTAAGTGATATTTACTCACTTGAGAATATTTTGCTTTTTCTATCAGGTTGCATATGCCCAGTAGAGAGCAAATGACCAGTCATTATAAGACTTTTGAGGATTAACAAACCACTGTTAACAACTCTGGTAGAACTATGCAGTTTAAAGGATCATTTTTTATGTGACCTTTGCTTAAAAGAGTAGATTTTCAAACATACCTGCCAAAAATGCTATGTATACTATTTTAATCTTCACACAAAAACCAATAGGCAAATAAAAAGCAAATTTGTCATTTTGCTGAATCTTGAGATTTCTTCTTCTACCTGCCAAACATATCAATTCTAAATACATATACAGTCTAAATTCCCACTCAGAAGAAGTGATTTTTCAGGTCCCTGGAGAGTGGCCCTTAATTTCCAACTGCAGGGAACTTCTTGCAGATTATAAATAGTGGACTCTTTTCCCAGACTGGGCAAAGAGGACTTCAACATCTTCCTTATTTTCCTCTTATTTTGACATTGAGAGTCATTTTCTATATTCTCTAAATCAAAGCTTCTTAAAATGTGGATCGTGATCCCAGATGGGATCTTGTAAGAGGATGTAGAGAGGGTCACAAAATTATAATTTATTATCAGGAAATGTTTAATTTCTGTACCTATTTGCATGCCTGTATTCCTAGAATTGGGTAAAAATATCTCAGGTAAAAAGGGATCAAGAAGGGAAAAAAGTTTGAATCTTGCTCTAGACTAAAAGATCTTTAGAAGACCTAGCAGCATTGGGGAAGCTAGGTGGCGCAATGGAGAGAGCACCAGCCCTGAAGTCAGGAGGACCTGAGTTCCAATCTGGTCTCAGACACTTAACATTCCCTAGCTGTGTGACTCTGGGCAAGTCACTTAACCCCAATTGCCTCAGGAAAAAAAAAAAAAAAAAAGACCTAGCAGCAGAAGAGAGAGGTTAGCTGTCAAAGGGTATTTTAAATTATATCTTTTCTGCAGAACTGAATGGCATTCAATAAGTAAATTTGTGTTTATCTTTGCCAATTATATAATTATATGCCCTTAATATTTAAAGACTATTGCTTAAACAAAATTGTATGTCCATAATGTGCTGAGTCTGAACATATAACAATCTGGTTACAAGTACTTTGAACCCCACAAATCTTGGGTTTAGGGTTCTGGGTTGGTGTTTCAAAAGAATTTGTAGGCTTAAACCATTTTCAGATTAAGAGTCAATTATTTTATCATTATTATAATACTGCTGACAGCAGGCTAAGTTCCAAATGGGAGTTAGGGAAGAAGTAAGGGGAGGAGTATGTCTTTTTAAGGAAAAAATATTTTAAGGAAATATTTTAAGGTATTTTGAGGATAAATTTATGTCATTGATCTTACAAGTAAAGTTTGAGGTGGCTAGGTTATATATTTCACTAAGTTACTCATTCATTAGAGGATATCACTGATATGCTAATTTTATGACAGAGATGGAGTTGAGAAGTGTTTAGGTTTGGCATCTCATTCCAGGCATTCCATAATAACTGTAAAATAAGACAAAATAATCTAAAGGCAGAGATATAGGATTCTTAAGACAGAAAACTTGGAGCCTTCACCATATCAAACTCAAGGTCTATATTCCTAAGGTCATTATTTTCCTGGCCAGGTAACCTAGTGGTTACAGTCACATAAATGTCACTTAAATAGTGTGTATACTCAAATAAAAATAAATAATAGTAATAAATTTTGTGAAGTTTTAAGTGCTGTATCATGTGGAATATTAATAGTTCTGATATAGATAAAAATGAAAATATGCATTTTCAAAAAAAAGAGCAGCAAGGAAAAATATTTAAGATTTATATTTTAATTTGTAAGACAATTGGTTCACCTTCTGGAATCTTGTAATAGTAACTATAAAAAAAAAAAAACTATTAGTGCTATTTGTAAGGGATCAGATAAATCTTTCTGGCCCCAGGATAAATTCCCAAAGAAAAACTCCAATTCTCCAGTATAACTCTAACAGAAAAAATAAGAATGAAATTGTACATTTTCTCTTGTCTTAATGAATAGATTCAGTGCAGTAATTGGCTTGGCTTATAAATGTCAAAAATAGCTTGTGTTTTATTATTATGTCTTGTTATTATCAAATAATAACAATCTTGGCATAATAAATAAGGATATTTACCTGCCAATAATTCAGGGGGAAATTATGGATTTCTTGATAAAAAAAAGTGAATCACTGAGTTGTGTGAAAGAAACATTAAGAATGGATTTCTGAATATGGTGAATTCCCTCTCTAGAATTGCCATTGCATGCATTCACAATGAGAGGGGATGAAATATCTGACTCATCTATAAGGCAGCCAAATATTCTGCAACTATTTGAGCCTATTTTCCTCATAGTAGTACAGTCAGAATTTTTATTCTCCTCTGATTACGTTGATGACCATAACCATCATATATGTTTATGTATGCATAAAGTAAATCTCAGAAGACACTTTTCAAGAGTTATGACAGATTTTCTATGTCCTGTCATTCAGAAACACTTTCCCCCCTATTCTAATTGAGAGGTGGATGATCTGCTGTAAACATTAAGTTTCTGTTTGTTTAAATATATAAAATAAAAATTCCTGGCCTCTGAAAGCAGCCCCAGAGGGAATAAAAATTATCAAGTTTGGTTTATTTCCTTCCTCCTAAAAACTTAGTTTAACTTACTCAGGATTACATTTTCCTTTCTCTTCTTAATCAAACTTTCCAACATTTTCCCCATCATCCTGTAGTTCTGATAAGGAAAATGAATCATCAAGCATCTGGTGAAAATAAAATATGAAGGGTGAGCCAATGCAGATTTTTCGAGAATATATCGTGCCAAACAGACCTAATTTCCTTTTAGTTCCAAATAACTAACCTTGTATATAGCAAAGGACAGGAAATGGAATGTACATACTCATAGAATTCTATAGATGAAAGGGCCTTTAGAGAACACTTGCTTGAGTTAACCCAAGTAGAGATTATACTTCACTATTCATAAAAAGCTAACAAATAACTGACTTGAGACTTGGTGACAGGGCTTTTAATTTTGCATCCCTCATTCTCACCTTTATAATTTTTTTCCCTACTATATTTGAATTTATTACTATTGCTTTTATTCTAAATTTCTGTCTTCAGTAAGATAAGAATAAAATGAAAAGTAAAGGAGCTCCTTAATTATTATAATCAGACAATTTCTATAATATCCTGTCATTCCTTTTTTCAAATAAGGAATTTATTAATATTATTGCTCTAATAAATAAACAGGATTGATTCAATATATGTGGAATATGAATAGCTGATAAGAGTTGAGGGCCCCCAAATATTTCCATGGCTCTGAAATCTGTCTCACTTGCTCTGTTCTGGTGCTTGAAATCATCACTATAATTAATTCTTTGAGGTAATGCACTGGTGTATTCTAATTAAAATGGAAAAAAAATGTATGAGAATTACAAGGCATTCAACCATTGATACATTATTAGAATCAATTCTCAGGGGCCTGTACAAACTATATGCAAGATGATTTAAACTTTAAAAGGCCCTTCAAATCTTGTGCACCTTTATACATAGTCATGCAGCAAGCATTTGGTAAGCCCCTACTAAGTGCAAGGCACTGTGCTAAGTACTAAATAGTGTACTATACAAACTCAGTATGGTAACCAATGTAATTACTGTCATTTAAGTCTTCATAAAAAAAAAAAGTATACAGAAAATAGATCTTAATACCACTCTGGTATTCTGACCTGATTAGGACATATTCTGAGAACCCCAAGTTAGGAAGGAAATTGACAATCTGTTGTGTATGCAAAAAAGGGAAATCAATATTGTGATGGTTTGAAGAGCATGCCAAATGATGATTGGATGAATACACCATTGTTGTTTAGTCTGGGGAAAAATATAAAGGAAATGGACTACAATTGCAATCAAATGTTAGATTTTTAATACAGATAAGGAATTCAATATTTTCTTTTTTGCCTTACATGGCAGACCTAGGAAAACAGAAAATGAGTGTGTGTGTGTGTGCGTGTGAATTTTAGGAAAGTAATTTGATCTTGATATAAAGAAACTTATCTGCTATCTTGTGGGGGTGAGGGGAGGAGGGAGAATGGCTCCACATATTTTAAGATCTTCAAGTATAGGTTGTATAAATACTTGTGGATATTGTAAGGATGATTCCTATTATATTAATGGAGGACAAGGTGACTGATGGGGGCTCTTCTGGTTCTAACCTTATGCAATCGATGTACTTAATACTTTACTAAAATTGGAAATTTTCTATTTTCTTTTCACGTTCAACACTTTTCCCCCATATTGTTTTGGCTCATGTTGTTTCTTAGTCCCTCAAATTTTCCCATCTGTTAAATTCCCACCTATGTTTTAAAGTCTAACTCAAAGGCATCTTTATCTACAAAGCCTTCTGTAATCATTAGTTAGTTTAAATAGATAGACATGTTTCTCCCTCTTCAAACAGTACTTTAAATCTATTTCTTTTTTCATTTTTCAGTTATTATTTTGCATTGTACTTATTTACATGTGTTCCTTATCATACACTATTCCCCAGCTGAAGGCTGGGCTCCCTGAGGTGAAAAGACACATTTTATCAATATATGATTATTCTTGTTCAAGTGAATTTGGTAATGCAATGAGAGAATGCAGCCTCTAGGTAACTCCTGGAAAGAATATTGTAACTAGGCATCTGACTGACTGAAGTATGGTTCATATACATGTTGGATAGAATATGTGTTTCTTAATAAGAAAGATTGTCTTCATTTTTTTCTTTCTTTTATCCTTCACATTTATTAAAGTATTATTTAATCACATGCTTGATATTGATTGGAGACAGAGAAAATGGGGTTCCCATGATAAAAGTTACCTATTGTATAATTTTGTGTAGATTTTACCTTGCTAATAATAATGTTAATCATATTGTGTCTAGAGATAATTTCTTTGTGAAGCTCCAATCACTTACCAATTTAATGAATATTCCTCAAGTATAACTGAAAGCTTAGATATATGCCTCTGTTACATTCAGGTTGAATATGAAAGATAGCATGAATCCCCGATGTAAAAGGCCTACTCAAAAAAAATTAAAACAAAACAAAACAAAACAAAACACAATTTCCTGTAGATCCAGGAAATCACTAGAGACTACTAGTCATTGAATGCACAATGCAAAAAGTGAACTTAGTTTGTTTCTCTGTAAGATAAGAGGGTCAAAATATATCATTTCTAAATCACTTACAACTCAACATTCTGTGATGTTTATCTTCAGTAATAGGGGACAAACTATCCTCCTGACACTTAATGTCAGTGGCATGAATCAGCAAATGAACATTCTGTATGAAATAGTTATTCTTCATTAATATGGCAGGATCATACTTTTCAGTACAAGTCTCTTATATGTATAAAATTTGGCTATATTTACCATTTCCCTGCTATATAACATTTTAACCCCAAATTGCTTTAGAGATTAATTCCAAAATACATGAGATAACCATAGATATATTTTTAGGTGTTATAACAGAATCCTCCAGGGAATAAAGTTTAGAATCACAGATTATGGCTAATTATTAAGAACATTCTTCTCCTCCCATTGTTTCAAAGTCATGTGATTAAAATGCAACTTATATAATGGCTCTATACAGAATTAGTTTCAATTCCTTGGAATGTTTACTAAAGAAAGAATTATAAGGTTAATTCAAGGCAATACAGAGGAGGAATTAAGGAAGTTCTTTCATTACTTTAGTTAAAGTTTTTGGGTTTTTTTTTTGAATTTCATCATTGCAAGAACTTAATTGCATTTAAAAAGAATGGTAATTATTCATTTATGGATCTAAAAGAATGACAATTGTTCCTTTATGAATAGGAAAGGTACTTCAAAATCCTGTCACTTATGATTCTAGCAAGTTGTTTTTATACTTTTGATGGACTAGGGGAAATGAAAGTGTGACTATGTTGTATAAATAAATAAGTCAGAGAGACAAAGAGACAGAGGGACATAGAGGAATAGAAAGATAAATGATACATGATAGAGTATAGAAAGAAATAGAGATAATAGAAAGATGACTGATACATAGATAAATAATAGCTAGATGGATTTATAAATATAGATAATAGAAAGATGAATGATACATAGATAAATAATAGCTAGATGGATTTATAAATATAGATAATAGAAAGATGACTGATACATAGATAAATAATAGCTAGATGGATTTATAGAATGACAGAGAGTGAGATAGTCAATAAAATGTTTTCATTTAGCATAATAGGCTAAATTACTCGTATTAATAGCTAGAGCTTATATATTTCAATTCTTTAGTAGATGTGTAATAATATAGCCCTTCATAAATAAATATATTATTAATCTATGTGTTCATAACTGTATCTTAACCATAATTCAGCAAAAGGGATCCTAGCTAATAAAAAAAAGATGATCTGAATCTTTTAAAGTATTTTTAATAGAAAAATAATGAATTCATACTTTTTATTTATTATTCTTGAGATATATCTTCCTCAGACCCCACTTGGAATTCCCTTTCTCTTCTGGTCATACAAGTTGTCATTTTCTATTCCATTTCCTATGGAATATCATTAACTATATTATAATCTACTAAAAATTTTTTTTTAATTTTCCTGTTACCTTCTAGGGTACCTGAACTATATTATTATTTTACTGTTCTGAAAAATATGATATTCCACATTTCTAATCTTTTTTTCAATACTTGGAGAATTTCAAGTATTTTTAAAAATGAAATATAGTAGTAGTTTGTAGCTTGAATTTTTTTAGAAATGCTGTATAATTTCCCTCAAGAGAACTAGCTTACTTTCTTCTTTTTGCTATATTCTGGATCCAGATACTATTAGTCTGTCTATGACAAATAGATTGATGAACTAACCATAGAGGTGATTCACCAACTATATGTGATAGGGACAATTTGCTTTCTTTCATTCACTTAGCTTTTCCTATTGAATTACCAGGCAAATCCTTTTTAAGATCTAAGATCATCAATAAGGAGGCCATATAGGACTCAGGCCCTAATGCTACCAACACAATGCTTTTCACAAACCAGAATATCTGAAAAAAACTCAATATCTGTAGTAAATCCCTTTTAATTTTGCAATTTTGTAGGCTATCATTTATGCAAGTGGTGAACAATTTGGGGATGAATATTTCTGTTTCCTGTCTTGCCTAATATCGGTAATTAGAGGATTGTTAAACAAATTTATCTTTTTGATTGAATCCCTCAAGTGAGCACATAAAATCTTAACATATACACAAAATAAACACCATTAGGGAAAAATTTAAGCTACCATTTCCCCCTACTAAGTGGGTTTTTTTTTTTAATCAACAAATACAATTGTATCTTATATTGTCTATACATCTCATTCAATTGTATAAAAGCAAATACATGGTCTGTTTTAGAATATGAGAAATAATGTTTGTGTTTGGCAAATCTGGTAATGTACAATTCTTTTTTTGAATAATATAGTCATGATAATGGAATCTTCAGGCTTTTTTCCCTCCCAATCTTAAATCACATTTTTCACATATATTTTTCACTATTCTCTGCTTTTTCCACTTTTTGTATCTCACACATGACATTATATTTCTAAGTTCTATTCTCTTTAATTATCACCCATGCCTAGAGATTATACTCTCTTTCTTTCTTTATCTTGTCTTTTCTAGGTTACTTTGAATTTCAGTTAAAGACTACCTTTTGCAAAAAGTCTTTGCTGGTCTCCCCCTACTCCTAGTTCTTTTTATCTGAGATTGTTGTTGTTGTTATAGCACATTCATTTCAGTTGTGTCCAACTCTTTATGAACCCCCTATCCCCCCACCTTGGTGTTTTCTTGGTAAAGATACTGAAGTGGTTTAATATTTCCTTCTCCACCTTCACTTCATGATGAGTCATAAGAATAGAATACATGTCTAGTTTGTAAAGTGAGGATGACTTGTGTGACAAAGGTACATTTATCATACATTCCTTATTTGGTTAGCTCACTTGTTACAACATGATTGAAAGAGGCTACTTTTATTTTATCTTCAATTATATTTGATTTGTTTGGCTAGTCAAAGAACAAATTTCTTTCACACAACCATAGATTCATATATGCATGTTATTAGTAATTTATGGCTTCACAATACTTTCATACTTTTGGTAGTTAACTGGAAAAATTCAAATGAAGATCCTAAAGGATTAAACCTCCAAAAAGAAATTATCTTGGGTGTTGATCCCACATGATACAAAAAAAAAAAAAAATTGTGACACTAGACTATGGAAAACTCTTAGAATGAAAAAGTTTGGAGTGTAATTGACAGAATTCACTCTACCAAGGTAAGATCTCCTCAATTCCAGTGCCACCATGTTTCCAGTCTCAAAGTTTGGTTCTTAGCAACAAGAAATAAGGGACTTTTTGTTTTTTAAATAAAGTACATTTGTTTTGCAAAAGAGAGAGATAGGGAGAGACAGAGGAAAGGGGATGGGGAGGGGGAAGAGGAGAGAGAGAGAGAGAGAGAGAATCTACAATTCTAAAATTCCAAAATATACAATTTGAATCTGTTTCATCAGTAGAAACTTACTTATCTTAATTTCTTAATTTCTCAGTGATCTGTCATTTTCATTCTCATGGGCTGCATTTTAGGCATTCCTTCTATCTTCTGAGATTTTTAATATATGTTTCCTCCATTTTTAAAAGGAATTAATCCTTAGTATAGAGCTCATTGTTGGGACTTTGCCAGTCTATAAGTTGATAAGTTCTGAGCTAGCCATCTAGGGTTCCTTGTTTTAGATAAATATTTGAACCACTTCTTTTTTCCAGTCATTCACTTTATGCATGCAATATATTGCGTTCAAGCTATTGTTTATAATATACAACAGGCTGTCTCCAGTGGTATTCTCTCCATTACCTTTTAGGTCATTCACAATCTTGAGTTTTGGGCTATTAAACTCTTGCATGACATACACGTGTAGAAAACTGCTGGAACAATATTGATGTTGCAAAAATGGGCTTTTGGAAGCAGCTTTGGAAAATTGAAAGCATTGTGAAGTTTTCCAAAAGGAATTGAGCATATTCTTTCTCTCTCTTTTTTTTTTTCTTGAGTCAATTGAGGTTAATTGAGTTGCCCAGGGTCACACAGCTAGGAAATATTAAGTGTCTGAGGTCGCATTTGAACTCAGGTCCTCCTGACTTCAGGGCCAATGCCCTATCCATTGTACCATCTAGCTATCCCAAGCATATTTTCTTTCTTAAAACTGAATTTTTGACATAGCTCATTATATACCTGTTGTATAATATATAATGTAACTTACATCTCCAAGTTATATGTAAAGATGTATATGAGTTCTAGATTGTCCATTCTATTATACTTATATTCTAGAAAATGCATATTACTCATTTGGTATCAAAAAAAAATCAAAGAATTGGAAAAAAACTCTCAGAAGCTTTTTATTGTACCTCCTACATGAGAAGAATCTTCAGTATAATATAACATACTTGTCAATCCATCCTCTGCTTAAAGATGTCTTAGGAAAAAGAGATGCTTCATATCAGAAAGCAGTGTATTCTACTTCTGGTTGTCTCTTGCTAGTAAGTTACTGTTGTTTCCTTTAGTGACATTAATACCAAATTCACCTATTTTCTGCAAGTAGCTTTTTATTCTGTCTTGTGGAACCAAACAGAACAAGACTAATAATCCTTCTACCTGAAAATGCTTCATTTATTTAAATCATGTTCTACTGTGTTTTCTCATGTCTGGGCTAAATTATCCCCATATCCTTCAATGGATCCTCATATTGTGAATATTCTAAACAAGTAGCCCACTTTGCCTAGATACTTGGTAAAGAGGAGAAGGATAAAATAAATCCAGAAAGGTATATTGGAACCATATTGTAAAGGGCCTCAAACTGTTAGTTTCTTTAATTATCATTTCATCCATGATGGAATGAAGAGTCATTATAGGTTTGTGAGTACATTGGTAATTTAGTTAAATTCTTGTCTTAAAAAGCTTTTCTGATTATCCATTAAAAGAATAATATGAAGAAAGTAAAAATTGGACTCAAAGAGACCAATTGATAGGCTATCACAGTGGTCCAAGGAAAAAAATGATAGGAGCCTGAACTGGTTTGAAAGGAAGGGACAGGATCTGGTAAAAGTAGAGGTAGAAACAGAAGAAGACTATCACCAGAAGCATTACAAAAGAAAGAGCACTGAATTCATTATCAAAATTGTATTTTGTTATTTACTTGTCATTTTAGTAAAAATAGGATTTGTCTTGCTTTTCTAAATTTTCTTATCTGTAAAATAGGGAGTTCATTCAACTCTATAATCCTATGCATTCTTCCAGTAGAAATTTTCCTTATTTTGATTTTCTTCTTTCATTTTGTTTAAAATATAGTTTGATTATTTCAGTTTAATCAAAATCTTACCACAATAGTTACATAAACTTCACTTTTTTCCACCCTGGGAATTGGAGTATAATTAATTGAATTCTGGTAAATTTTTACATTAAGCAATATTATAATAAAAAATTGCAAAGCAAACCTTATATAACTGAAATGCAATCATCTATCAAAATACAGGACTTTTTAATCTTTACATTAAGATGAAAGATTAGAATCACTTTCTACTTTATTGTCCATTCAGAGTTAACATAACTAAGGTATGAAAAATTTAAGATTGGAAAAAAAATGTACAATTACCATATTTCGATGAGCTCATGGACTTCTGAAACTTGAAATAAAACTACAAACTAAAATTTCCATGATATCAAACTTATTTACCTTAATCCATTCCCACTCACATCTCAAAAGTCAAAACATATTTATTAAATATTGCTGTGTCTTTCAAATTCAGACAGAAATATAGATAGAAAGTTAAGAAGTATAGAATGGGATAGAGAGAAGAAACAAAACAGTCCATGTTCTTAAGGACCCTACATTTTAATATTAAAATCAATATGAAAACAACTGGGTACATAAAATATATGTACAATATAAAATTGAAAGACTGTCACAGGGAAGACACTAAGATTAGACAGACTTAAAAATGCTCCTTAGAGAAGATGAGACTTTAGCTGAGACTTAAAGGAAGTAAGGAAATGAGGAAGGAAAGAGTTCCAGGCATGGGGGACATCCAGTCAAAATGTCTAGTGTCAATAGATGGAACATAATGTGTGGAAAAACAGTAAAGAGGACAGTGCCATTATATTCCAGGGTATATAGAACAGAATGAAATATAAGAAGACTGAAAAAAAAAGGAACAAATGAAAACAGACTTTAAAGACAAGCAGAGAAATGTGTATGTGATCCTGGAGATAATATGGTTGAATTTATTAAATAGAGTGGTAACTTCAATGGCTACGGTATCCTGATCATATTAAAGTAGCATGATCACTATGGTCAGACATGTGCTTTAGGAAAATCCATTTAAAAGCTTAGTGGAACATAGACTAGTAAGGAGAAAGACCTGAGGTAGCAAGATCAAACAGCAAGATTTCTCAATAGGCAAATAATGAGATAACAAAGGACAGGTAGATGGTGCAGGAGATAGAGTGCTGGACCTGGAATCAGAAACATTCATCTTCTGAGTCCAAGTCTGGCCTCAATACTTACTAGCTGTGTGACACTGGGCAAAGCACTTAACCCTTCTTTTTCAGTATCTTCATATAAAATGACCTGAAGAAGGAAAAGGCACATCACTGCAGTATCTCTGCCAAGAAAACACAAATAGGGTCACAAAATGTTAAACAAAACCAATGTGAATCGCCAACAATGGTGAATGACCTCAACAATAACAACAATAACAATAACAATAGATAGCAAGGAATCCACTAAATCAAAAGATAGAAAGGAGCACATAATAGAGAATTGTTTGAAAGTAGAAATGATAGCATTTGCCCATTTTCTTTAGTCAATTTCATTTGTACAGTTTGTTGTTGTTAAAACAAAATACAGGATTTAATAAAATATTAAATGAATATATTCAAATAAGCTAATAAGTTTATTCCATTCAGTTCTGTTTAAGAAGCTTTTATTAACTACCTGCAATATTCAGGGCATTGAGCTAGGTGCTAAATGAATACAAAGAGAGATATGACCTTGGTCCTATTCTTTTGGAGTTATTAATCAAATAAAGATCAAAAAGGCTAGACCTTCAAATAATGATTGTGATGGAGTTAATATCATAAGCAAATTAGGTCTTTCCTGATGTATAATTCATAAAGATTATAAACTTAGAGCTTGTAGAGTTTATAGTAGCAATCAAGTCCAATAAAAAAAGCATTATTTTATTTATGGGGAAATTGAAGAACAGATAAAGGAGTTACCCAGGTTTATAGTTGTTTAAGACAGTATTAAACTGAACCAACTAGATAGTTTACTTTAACAGCTTTTTAATACTTTTACCATCCTGAAACTGTGTTGTTGTTCAGTCATTAAGGGTACTGATTCTTCATGATCCAATAGACTTTGTACTATTGTTTATGTATAAATGAATATTTCAAATATTTACTTACATATGTACATGATGCATGATGTGCCATCCCTGGAAGAATGAAAGCTACATTGGGTAGCTTTTTGTTGTTGTTGTTTGTTTGGTTGATTGATTTGTCTTTAAATGCCTAATGGCTAGGAATTTTTATTGACTAAAATTGCATGAATTGAACAGACATGCCACCAAAGTGCTTTGAAAAAAAATATGTGATTGCCTCTGTTGCCATTAGAATGACTACAAGAAGCAAGCCCAAAATTTGGACTCATTAAAATAAAATGAAGTATACCAGAGCAACCAAATACTTTATTGTGTCTGATATTAATCTAACTATTAATTATTAACCCCTAGAGAACAGCTGAATACCTCCCTCACTTCTTTACAGAAGAGTTGGAATAAATAAATATGGAATAATGCATAAATTATGACAAAAGGTTATTTTGTTGATTCATCATTCTGACTTTTTCTTTTTTCTTTTTAATATTTGCTAAAGGGATGGCTTATTGCATGGGGTACATAGAAGGAACATATTTGGAAATCTAAGTTGATGAAAAAACAAAAGATATTCTTTAAAAAAGAAAAAAGAAAACCATCATCATTCTTCCTTTGGAACAGAGGGATATGGTTCCTTCAGTTGCAGAAAACACATTCAATGTCGGCCCTGTTCTATTTGAGTAAAACTATAATCATTTCTGAAAATTAATCTCACCTGAACTTTTCACACTCCATGAACTTCATTAAGAAACTTCATCGAAAGTAACAGTTAATCAATTACCAATCACAATAAGTAACTAGGGAGCCAGCATTTTCAAATCAATTCACATTCACACAAAACAGCCACAATTATTGCCACTGAAACTTGTGTGGACAGATCACTGAGGACTCTGGTGCTCCTGTGAGAATTGTGAACTCTCAAATGTTAGCTGTTGAAAAAGGAAGAAAAAATATGGCTACAGACACAGAAGTGGAAAGAACAAAATGGAAAGATAAATATAATAATCAAGATTTTTTACTTAAAAATCATCATATGGTTTTGGAATTAAATATATTTATCAACACATGGATGGGTTTCTTTTTTATCCCAGGCAGGATCCCAAGTTCCAAAGTTATACTTCCCCAGAGAAGAAAATTCCAAGCTTTCTTTTACCATGATTTAAATAAGCCAATTTTAGGATTTAGTGAGAAATAGGACTTTATAGGTCATTTACTTCTAAGCTATTTATAATTTAGAAATGAAAAAGTAGAGATAGTCTGTTGAAGGATACTGTATTTAAATAAATAGAAGTAAGATTTGTACATAGATCCTTTGACACCAAAACAGCGTCCTCACTTCTTTATCAATTTCATGAGAAAGTATCTAAGGTCAGATTTGAATTCAGGAAAAGAAGCCTTCCTGATTCCAGGATCAGCACAGTAACTGCTACACCAATTAGCTGTCTCAGTTGCCTCTCTAAGCTCTATTCAAATAGCTCAATTCAATAAACATGTATTTTACACTTGTTTTGTGCAAAGGCTCATATCAGAGGTAACAAAACCCAAATGTAGCCTGACCTTCAGGCATTTCCAGTCTATTTGGGAAGGAAGATAAAACAGCTACACTGATAATAAAACGGTAATTTGAGAAACAATAGCATACTAATGATTAGAAATAGAGTGAAATATTATAAAAGGCTTTGAATAGAAGAAACTATTGCCTGAATAGTCTTACTTCTGTGAAAAAAGTAAAAAAAAAAAACATATTCTCCAGTTGGACCCACATACCATGGACCTTGTGCAGAGGTGAAATTGGCAATATCAGCACCCAAGGACAAACAGTTATGAAACTGGCCTTCAGATCCAGTTTGTAATTCACGATGTGAAAATAATATAAGAAGTAATTAAGACAAATTCAGTTGAGCTGGAGGGAGAATTAATTACTGTAGTATCTCACAGATGGCTGTTATTAACAATGCCAAGGATATGGTAGCTTCTTCTTTTAACTAATTATTCTTGCTAACTAGAAGTTAAATTCAGGTGTTCCTGAAGGTGGAATGGCTATTAAATTTCAGTGGCTTCTGGCAAAATCCTGGTCATCCTTTCCTAATTGTGGCTCTGTTGGACTTGTCATTCAAATTGGAAATTAGAAGTAAATGTTGATGGCAGAAATATATAGGAATCAGACAGAAGATCATCAAAACGACATCTCATTAAACATCCTCATTTGGCAGATGAAGAAAACAAGGCCCAGAAAAGTTAAACAATTTGCCAGAGATCATAAAAGTAGCAAAGTTTCTGATTCAGTGTTTGGACCAGGTCTTTGGGTTCCTTTTTAAACATTCTTTCCATTTGTTTTATGCCGAAGGTTATGAAGAATGAATTATAGCTTGGAAAATAAGTGAAGCTCATATGCTTTATCGGGATAAACATAAAAACTAGGACCATCTTATAATGTGGTTAAGATAGTATTCATCATCTAAGCCTCAAGGTTTTAATCAAGGTGACTTAATTTTCATCTTGAAAAACTCCTGAAGAGATTCAATTTTTTTTCCAATTGATACAGCTATGGTTGTGAGCATGTTCGCTAGATTGTTTTTCTGATCTATTTTCTCAACTCTTTCTGAAGCACAGATAGGTGGCACAGTAGATAGAGTTCTAATCCTCCAGTCAGGAAGATTTATGTTCCTGACTTCAAATCTAACTGTAGACACTTACTAGAAGTATGAACCTAGGCAAGGGAATTAATTCTGTTTGCCTCAGTTTTTTAAACTGTAAAATAAAGTGGAGAAGTAAATGGCAAACTACTACATTATTTTTGCCAAGTAAACCCCAAATAGGGTCATGACGATTTTACCAAGTCATAAAATCAGTTCTAAAGTTCTTAAGAGAAATCTTGGGAGTGTTTTGGTATCACTTTTTCTGACCACCTTGTGAGTGCTTGCCCTATGTGAGTTCTCTATAAAATAATATTTTTGGGAAGTGTACCTTTGGCAATCGAACAATGTGGCCACACCAACAGATTGTAGTCTCTGCAGTAGAGTTGGAATTATGGGCAGTTTAATTTGAAAGTCACTTGGCAATGACCATTTCTTATTCTTACTGGTTCCCTTTTAAGTCTGTATGTTAAAAATAACATGGCATGAGAAAGAAAAGTTGTCTGTGCATACCATTTGACCCAGCAGTGTTTCTGCTGGGCCTATATCCCAAAGAGATTTTAAAGGAGGGAAAGGGACCCACATGTGCAAAAATGTTTGTGGCAGCCCTTTTTGTAGTGGCAAGAAACTGGAAACTGAAGTGATGCCCATCAATTGGAGAGTGGCTGAATAAATTATGGTATATGAATGTTATGGAATATTATTGTTCTGTAAGAAACGACCAACAGGAGGATTTCAGAGAGGCCAGGAGAGACTTGCATGAACTGATGCTGAGTGAAATCAGCAGAACCAGGAGAACATTATACACAGCAACAAGACTATACAATGATCAATTTTGATGGACATGGTTCTCCTCAACAATGATGTGATTCAAACCAGTTGTTCAGCAATGAAGATAGTCATATACATCCAGAGAGAAGCCTGTGGGAACTGAGTGTGAACCACAACACAGCATTTTAATGCTTTCTGTGAATATTTTCATGCATTTTGTTTTCCTTCTTAGGTTGTTTTTTCTTCTTCTCTTTCTAGATCTCATGTTTCTTGTGCAGCAAGATAACTGTATAGATATGTATACATGTATTGGATTTGTCATATAATTTATCCTATTTAGCATGTATTAGATTACCTGTCATCCAAGGGGGGGGGGTGGGGGGAAGGAGGAGGAAAGCTTGGGAAAAAATTTTTTTTGCAAAGGTCAATGTAGAAAAATCACTCATATATTTTGTAAATAAAAAGCTTTATTAAAAAAAAAGAGAAAGAAAAGTTGGTTTTAGAGTCAGAAAGGCCTGAGTTCAAGCCTTACTTCTAGCTCCGACCGTAAATAGGCCACTTAAATAAATCAGCATGTCATAGTTAATGTTTTAAAGCTTCACATTCCAGTTCAGTTACAGAATTTCACTACTGGAAAGAATTTGCATAATAAGAGTTGCTCACACTGTGGATGAAATCACTTTTCATGATTAAAGTAGAAATAATGATAATCAATAATAATAATAATAATAATATGAGTATTCTGTTTGATCTGTCTAAATATAGGCTAGCACTGGGAAGAAACTTATTAGGAAGTCTATCTTCACAATAGCAAAACTTGGGCAATGTCAATTTCCTTTAAAGACAAGTTGGTCCTTTTAATAGTTGTTATCTGATTTCTCTCATGTTATCCTGAAGTACCATTTAACTGTAAATGAAAATGGTAGTAAGTAGTTGACATGTGCTTTTTCAAACAAGACTGGTGAGGAAAAAGAATAAAAAACCCAATCTGCTACAAGGAGCTTAACTTTGATTGAATGATCTTATCTTTTGGCATTCATTGACTTAGCTTTAAAAAAAATTTCTTCAAGGAGACTCTACAACTTTATCCTCACTCTCCACTTCTTAAAAATAATTATGGAATCTTAGTAATAGTTATTTTCAATGTTTCTGTGAAACAGTTCATGGTATAGCATGAACCTGAGATTTTCTTCATTAATTTTTTAGTTGAATTTCTTTTCTTCTTTTCCATGCTTATGAGACAACTGTATTCCCTCTCTCACAATTAATTTTGAAGATCAAATTAAATAGTGCATTCTAGCATTTTATAAACACAATGTTTAAGATTTCAGGTATTATTATTATTTTAGTTATTTATTTTCAGTTAGCACTACCTTTTAATGAAGATATAACATTTTGCATTTCTTAATGAAATATGAGCAGTAAGCATTCATATCAATTAAACATTGGTATTTACTTTCTGTGGATTTATTGCAAATAACATTTATATCTATTAAAATATGTAAGCAATATCTAAATGACATAGTAGACTGATTCTTATCACTAGAACCACAGGATCACAGAGTTAGAGCTCAAAGGGATCTTTTGATGCAAGGTCTTCATTTTATAGTTGAGGAAATTGAGGACTCTTTTATGATCAGAGAGGCAGTGAATAGCAAAAGTGAGATTTAAATCTATGTCCACACTGATTTAGCTCTTAGGTAGCTAAGCATAGATGGTCTTCTTTTTCCTCTGTCATGAAGATGCTCTAAATTTGTCTCCTTTACAGTTCCTTCACATCCACAAATGCTGTAATTTCCTAGTGTTACTTTCAACAATTATTGCCTTTTTTCTATATTCAGTCAAAACCTCAAAACAGGTAAAGGAAAGGTAAAGTGTTGTTGCTTGTGGGTAGTGATATTTAAGATTTCTAGAACAAATTAAGATTAGGAAAGGTATGATCTGGATAAAAATGAAAGTCATTTTGAATTCCTATATGAATTTCAAGAACCAGAAATCATTTTCACATGCAAAGTAAAACTTAAGCTGTTTTTAGCAAAAAAAAAAGATCCCCTAATTCTGTACATAAAGAGCTAACAGGTGCTTATCAGTAAAAATGAAAGTTGATGAATTGACATGTGAACAGATTAAGTCCAGAATAGAGTGAATTTCATCACCAGTATCATTGAGCTGATTCTTTGTTGGAGGCAGTCTCCCTCTCTCATTCCCCAAATGTGTTCCCCGTGACACAAAAAGCAAAGATAAACTCACAGAAACAATGTATGAGAGACAAAAAAAGAAAAGAAAAAAGAAGAGAGAAGAGAAGAGGAGAAGGGAGGAAAGGAAAAAGTGACAGACATTGAGCTGTTAGTTTCAAGTTCTGAGATTATTAAGTAAAAGTCATATACTTATTCTATCATGAGTCCTTGCTCTGTTTCAAGTCTAAATTTTTCTTCCCTAGCAACTCCCACTAAAATTTCTGCCTTTGATGATAGGAAAATAGAATTCTGAAAGATCATATTTGCTCAAGGGGAAAAAACTTTTATGAATGGTAGGTCAGGAGTACAATTTCCATATGTAGATATTAAATATATCCAGATATTATGAACACAAGAATTAAATAAAGACCTACTTAATGAGACTGTATATAATAAGATCTCAAAGATGCTATATTATGAAAAGCATTTGAATGATTTTTAAATGAGCATACAAAGACATAAAATTTATTTATTTATTTATTTGTTTGTTTTGAATACACATTGCTTTATGAATCATGTTGGGAGAAAAAAATTAGAATAAAAGAGAAAAAATCATGAGAGGAAAAAAAACAGAAAAAAGAAGTTAACATAGCATGTGTTGATTTACATTCAGTCTACATAGTTATTTTTTCTGCATGCAGAAAGTATTTTCTATCCAAAGTCTATTGGGATTGCCTTGGATCGCTGAATCACTGAGAAGAACCAAGTCCTTCATAGTTGATCAACACACTCTTGTTGTTACTGTGTACAACATATTCTTATTTCTGCTTGTTTCATTCACCATTACTTAGTGTAAATCTTTTCAGGCTTTCTAAAATAATCTTGTTCATTTTCTACAAAACAAAAATGTTCCATTATCTTCATGTACCACAACTTATTCAGCCATTCTCCAATTGATGGGCATCTACTCATTTTCCAATTCTTTGCTATCACAAAAAAGAGCTGCTACAAACATTTTTTGCACATGTAGATACCTTTATCTCCCTTATAATTTCTTTGGGATACAGATTCAGTAGTGGCTCTGCTGGGTCAAAGATATGCACAGTTTGATAGCAATTTAGGCATAGTTTCAGGTTGCTCTCCAGAATGGTTGAATCATTTCCCAACTCCACCAACAATGCTTTAGTTTCCCAGTTTTCCTATACCCCCTCCAATATTTATGATTATTTTTTCCTGTCATCTTAGCCAATCTGAGAGATGTGAGGTGGTTACTCAAATTGTTTTAATTTGCATTTCTCTAATCAGTAGTAATTTAGAGCATTTTTTTCATATATCTTTAACTGGCTTTAATTTTGTCATCTGAAAATTATCCATTCATATCCTTTGACCATTGGGGAATGACTTGTATTCTTACAAATTTGACACATTTTTAAATATATTTTAGAAATAAGACCTTTATCAGAAACACTGGCTGTAAAATTTTTTTCCCAGCTTTGTAGAGAATACATATACATGAAGATTACTGAATTTTATTTTACAAATTAAAAAGAGTGGAATAGTTAATTAGAATAGAATTATAATCATTTTTAATTGATGCTATGGCCCAAGGTACAAGGGAAAAATAAGGCTAATCCTCAGCAGTCTTTCTGGTTCTCTAGTTATTTTCCTGTCAGCCATTTGCATTCTATTTCCTTATTTTCTTTCTTGGATGCCTCCCAAATACAAAATCTAGCCTTCCTAGGAAGAATTCTTATAGTATTCTCTACTTCCAATAATAGGGAATACTCAGGAAATGGAAGAGACATTATGGATCCAGATAATTTATATTTGAATACTTTTCATGATATCTTTTTATTTTTGTTTATTTGTTTTTAGTGAGGGAAAATTCAACATAACCTTGTTTAGCATTGGGAAAACCAAAAAGGAAATCTAATATTACTATGGAAAATGACTTTTTTTTCCCTGTGAAATTAGAAGTTTCATCCAGCTCATACAAACCAAAATGCCATAGTAAGAGGATGTGACAGCAGGGAAGATAATCAAAGATTTCAAGTAGTTAATGTGGTTTTATGTTGAAAATTACTTAAACTTGTTCTGCTTGGAAGCAGGAGATGGAACTAGGAAGAATAGTTTAAAGGATATAGTAGGATTCCAGTCAAATAACCACTTGCTGGACATGTTATGGAAAGTATTCTAGGCTAAGTGTAAACTGATCATAAAATCATAGATTTAGAAATACAAGAGACAATATCCTTCAGCTATTCCACCATCTCCCCTTTTACAGATGATGAAAAGGAAGCCCAGAGAGTTAGCTCAAAGTCACAAAGGAACTAACATTTAAATCCAAGTCCTCTTACTCTAAATATAAAACTCTTGTCATTCTATCTAAACAAATAGCATAACAAAAACACCATATAAACAGCTATTTAAGTTGTTTCATTTTTCCCCAAATGACTAACATTAGTCCAGATTACACAATTTTGTTTATTCTTCTTGTTGTTTTTTGGTGAGGCAATTGGGTTTAAGTGACTTGCCCAGGATCACAGAGTTAGGGAGTGTTAACTATCTGAGGCAGGCGCCCCAGAGTTTGTAATGGAATATATAATCCCACTCTATAAACATTTATCAGACAACTATTATGTGCAATGATCATAAGGCATGAGGTTTTCAGTTGTTGTTGTTGTTGTTTTAATGTTCTCTGACTTCAGTATTTCCCTGCCCAATCTCAATTCATCAACTTTTTTCTTGGTTTCCAATTTCTTGAATTGTTTTCTTATACCAGAATAAGAAAATTTATTTGAAGTACCTCATCTAATTTCCTTTTAAAATACTTTATTATTTTCTTTCTCTTAAATAACTAATGTTTCTTTGGTTCAGTGGTCTTAATTAAAGTAATATATCCATATGCATTATGAACAGTACAGAATTATAATTGTTGGAATAGCCTACCATACCTAATTTATAAGTAGTCAGTAGCATTTAATAGCTTAAAATGTTTCCTCCTATCAATGAGCTTTTAATGGCTGATGAGTAAAGGCATTATTGGGAGCAAAATAATCCTAAGAAGACTTTTGATTTCTCAGGAATAAAATTAACAATCAAAAAATTATATATCATGTACTCAAAATGAAGCAAAACTTTCTTAATTTATCTGGAGGTAGAGACTCTTTTTATAAGCTCCTGTTGATGGCTGAAGTCTCGAATTATAAAATTTGAAGAACAGAGTCTAAGATACTTGTTTATTTCCTCCAAATGTTATTCTCCTCCTCTCTAATTATTTGGTGTCTCTTTTTTATTTATTTTTCATTTATTTATTTATCATGTATTTCCATATTTGTGTTAAAAAGAAGGGGTTCTTTGACTCAAAGTTTTAGGCTAAGTATTGATATGCATTGATAAAATGAATTTCCTCAACAGAAATTTTTTAACACCAATGAAATTTTAAATCTGATAAAAAAAACATTATTAAAATATTACTTAGGAACATGCATCTCTGCTGTAGAACATAAACTCCTTGAGAATAGGGGGCTATATCATTTCTATATTGTCATTCATCATGCCTAGCAGCATTGTTAGGGTTTAAGGGGGATGCCAAAAATGTTGTGGTTTCAGACTGATGTTGTGAGGTGTCTCAAAAGAATTTGTATGCTCAGACATGTCTCCAACTCAAGAGGCAAAGTGCATTATAATTGTGATACCAATTAAATAGGGCTAAATTTCAAAAGAAGTTAGCAAAGAGCAAGGTAAATTATAAGGAAAAGTGAAAGAAACCAGGTGTTACATATCCCTGATATGCTAATTTTATGGCTTCTAAGCCAAGGTGGAGTTGAGAAGTGATGAGGTTCTTATTTTCTTTACAGTTACCCTACCCATAGCACCCTGGACAGAACTCATTGGGAACCTTCTAGAGGTGTTTTTAAGCCTGAAACATCAATAGGTCAAATAGTGGGCATCCAATTTTGTACTGCACCTGTGTTAACTTCAGGGACCTCATTATTGATGCTCAGTTTTAGAATTCCCATTATCACTGAGCAGCAGACTGTTGTCTAACAACCAACAATTTTTTGGACTCAGCATCCTGGCCATACAAAGTAAACTAAGGCAAGACAGCTTAAGGAAGAAATATAACTACATCATTCCCAAGGCCAGGCAGCATTCGACTTATTATTGCATTGTTCATAAGGGCTGCAACCACATCACCTAGTCTAGAATATAGTAAGTATTCAAACAAACAAACATGCTTATTGGTTGTTTGATTCACTGATAAACATTAACTTGAATTGAAACACTGTAGAAGGTGATTATGTATATTATTATCTTATCTACACACATTTCTCTTTTTATTGTGTTAAATGGCCTCTTCTTAATTTTCTAGTAGCTTCTTTGTATTTTGGGCTTGATATTATTATATCTTGTTGGGTGATTTTCCCAGGGCAGCCCCAGGAAAATGGTGGGTTAAAAGATAAAAGAAGGGTCTGGTGTCTACAGGCTTCCTTTGTTATTTGTATCAGCTCTAGTATAGTTAGATGGTTTAGGGAGGTGCATATGTAGCGTAAGAGTGTAATAGTTGAGATAGGGGACCTCTTAATCTTTATTTTAATGAGCTAAAGATATTACTTTTACAGAAATATGAATATTTGCTTTGATCTCTTTGGTTAAGATAAATATTGTTAACCTTTAGCATCCTTTCTGTTTGCCCTGGTCATGTGAATCCAATATTCCTTCATTCCAGAATTTTTTTTTTTTTTTTTATAATTGATTTACAGCTAGTTTCCAATTAGGCCAAATAATGAACCCTGGAGTGGTCACACATAATTAAATCCAATCACAATCCAACTAATAATCCACAATCCAAGGCAATAATTAGATAATATATAATAATATAACATCATTTGTCAAATGAAAATAAAGATACCTACAAAAGTAGCAACACCAAAAGTCTTTAAGGCAAGGGAACTGCAATTCACGATTCCATGTAGCACCAAAGTACTAGAGTGCTCAGGAGGACAGAAGGAACATGTTAACAGGAAGGGAATCTCATGGAAAACATAGCTGTTAATTTAATTTGTTTGCAAAATAGCCGAAATTCCATAGAGAAAGCTGGGGAGGCTCTGGAACTGCTGACATTTGATCAGAACAATAAATTCCAGGTGAAGCAACAGGGAGTTTCCAGATAGACCATCTGAGACCAGCTTTAACCAGTTTGAACCAGTTCCAACACATCACAGGATCAGGTAGCCTTTCAGGTAGTTACATGGAACTTACTACAAATGTTTTAAATTGGTTCCAGCCTAGTGGAAAATAACAATGCATATTTGAATAATCTGCCATTTCAGAGAAATTAATTATTTGCCCTAATTAGGATCCCTATTCATCTTCTAAAATCTTCTTTTTTTTCAGATTCTAGGTTGCCTTGAACATAAGCACTATGCTAGTGAGCAGGACTCATGTGTACCCATGGAGAGACTGTGAAATATAATGAACAGGAATACAAGGCTTTCAGGAATTTGAGAAATCTAGATATGAATCTTGACTCTGAGATGTACTAGCTCTGTGAAAAGTCATATAAACTGTCTGAACCT
The DNA here is from genome assembly GCA_023553655.1 of Myrmecobius fasciatus. NCBI lineage: Eukaryota > Metazoa > Chordata > Mammalia > Dasyuromorphia > Myrmecobiidae > Myrmecobius > Myrmecobius fasciatus. Next base: position 9,511 of record JAJPUD010008459.1, on the reverse strand, counting down.
TTGTTTTACCATCTGTAAGATGGGTATGATAATATATAGGATAATGTGATTTTAGAAATTTTTTCAGCCTTCCTATTTTAAGAATTCCAGAGCTTAGTCTAAAGAGATCTGTGTAAGGGAACTATTTATATCAATGCCAATAAATAAATGTTCTAGACACAATAACAGCAAGAATGTGCGATGATCAAACAAATATGATAGATTTGGTTCTTCTCAGTGGTTCAGTGATCCGAAGCAATCCCCATAGACTTTGGACAGAAAATACCATCTACATCCAGAAAACAAACAAACAAACACACACACACAAAATGACTGAATGTAAATAAGAACAAGCTATGTTTACTTTTTTTTCGTGATCTTTTTTTTTTTCCTTTCCCATGGTTTTTCCTTTTATTTTTCTCTCCCAACATGATTCATAAAGCAATGTATATTAAAAATAAATGTTTACTAGAAAAAAATAAAGAAAAAAGATAATAAAAAATATCCTGCAAATTACATTTTTAAAGGGTTTCCTGGAATACCAATAAATTAAGGAACTTGCCCAGGGTAACAATAATGTATCAGAAATGGGGAAGCTAGGTTGTGCAGTGGATAGAGCACCGGCCCTGACGTCATGAGGACCTGAATTTAAATGTGACCTCAGACCCTTAATGCTTCCTAGCTGAGTGATCCTGGGCAAGTCAACTGAACCCTAATTGCCTCAGGAAAAAAAAAAACATATCAGAAAGAGGATAGGAATATAGCACTTCTTGTTTTCTCTGCACTGTGTCTTGTCACTTCTACCTTTATTTTAGAGTAGGATTTGGATCATTTTCCTCACAGAGATTTTGTGAGCAAGGTGTTTGGTAATATTCTGTGGGCATTATGCTAAGCTGGCATTATGCTAAGCTGAGGATAAAAGGCCAAAAATGAATCAGGCCCTGCCTTTAAGCTTTCACAGAACTAGCACCTGGACCATTGTTTCATTCTTTTTTGCTCATTTTCAGGATGATATTTTTGTTTTACTCAAGAAGTACATTTAATATTAGCCTTTTTTCACTAAAATACTTTGAGCAAAAAATAAAAATGGAGACAATTTTCATATTATTGGATGCCAATTTGAATATTCACTATTAGTATTGTTTTGTGTTAAATAGCATGAGGTTCAGTCATTATAGAGAGAAATGTTACATTGTTTTTACTTATATATGTTTGTTTTTCTCTGTATCTAGTTCGATGTTTTTCCTGTACTTTCATAACTCTGTGATCTCATCGATGTGGCTATTCTCTCCAGTATGATAGATCATGACACTCCCTATTTTCTCATCCAGTGTAATTCTTGCCTATGCTCTCCTATAAGCCAAGAGGGGCAACCAAGAGGCCAGAGATCTTCCACTAGACCTATTTATATGGTTTGGATATCAGTGACCAATTAGACTTCATAATTACTACATGTCATTTCACCTTCTGTTTTGACTATTTTTTTAGTATCTATTATGCTATGAAATCCATATATGTAGTAATTTATTGCCTCCACACATAAACTATGTTCTTCTTTTGTTCTTTGGTTGACAACTGCAACTTAATCAACTATGCATTTAATAGATACTTAACAATTACAAGGTGCAAGCTATAATTAACTTAGAATGTGAAATGATCTTAAATGTGCATTGTTGGATGAGGGGTAGGTAGATGAATAAATTTGTTCTTTGAGCTCACAGTTTTGCTTTGTTTTAAACTCATATTAAGACTAAGTATTGAAGAAATATTTATTTAAAAGTAGTTCTTCATCAAAAGATGCAGTCAAGCCAAACACCTGGCAAAAACTGGGTAAATTATATAATTCTATTCTAACTTCTATACTGTTATGATAAGGTAGGCCTGAAAAATCTTTCCCATCTTTCACCAACTCAAAACATATCATCTGAACTTCTAGTCCAAGTTGTCATGAATTTAATTCCTTTTTCTGTATTTCTTTCCCTATGGATCAAACCAACATATTCTATGGACATTATATAGTCATTCACAAGATTTTCTTCCCAATTTTAATATTAAACAAGCATTGTAGTGAGTTAGTCTTCACTCTTTTAAATTCTTTTTTTCTACCATCCTTTATCTGTTGGAATATTAACAGAAATTTTCCATTTTCTATCTTAGGATATTCAATTTTCCTCTGTAACTAGAAAATTTCCTTCTATCGTATGAACATCATCCTTTGAAGTCCTTGGTGTATTAATTGTATTCTCCTGTTGCAGTTATTACACAGAATAGGTGCTTAATAAATATTTACTTAATTGAATCAAAAGTATGGCTGTTTCTCTCCACTTTTAAAATTACATTTGTTCTTGCAATTTTGCTGTGGTTGCCAAAAGCATAGAAGCAGAATCCTATTGTCCCTAACACTAGTAGAACAAAATGCCTCTGAATGTATCAAGCAAAGAGAATTGTACCTAGTCTGACTGACCTCTTTTAAATTAAGAAAAGGTCTAGAAATTTGTATACTAACAAATGCCTAATATATGAACAATCACATTATGGTTTCTTGTCATTTTTCTTTCTAGTGGCCACTGTGGCAAAAATTGATAAATTATTAGAATGTGATGGATTGGGATAGGGGAGAGTCTGTCATCCACCTGGTCCCAAATGAGCTGGTGCTCTCCCTATTTCAACAATTAGAAAATCAGCTGCCCTAAAAGTCTGGCTGCCATGTCACCTCCCACACACCTTATCTAAAAGCCTTGGATTACAGCCCATTCCCACTGTTCACACACCATGGGTTTTAAGGGCTGCCAGCTGAAAGGTTAGCTATTTCCCCTTCATTATGCTATGCCATGGATGGGAAGTTGGAGGGCAGCCTGCCCCTCAGCCCTTGCCAATCAGTAACAGTCACATTCTCTTCCTTCCCCATAACTGGGATACCTGGAACATTGTTTTTCCCTGGCTGCCAAAAAATGAAAGAGCTACTCTGTCTGGCTCTCCTTGGGTGGGTTGATTTGGGGAATATTGGCCACAGATGGTAGCATAGGGAGAAGAGCCTGGATCCTGGCACTCTCCCAACTTGAAGGCATGTACAGCTTATCATTAACTATATACCAGGTTCAAGGCAATGCTCAAAAAAAATACCTATATTTTTGACCCTCTTAGTCCATGAAAAGGGCAATGATTATCTTTCCTTAATTTTGTCGTGGGAAGGAAGAAACAAATAGCAAAAAAAAAAAAAAAAACTTTATCTGCCAAGACAAATGTAAGAACTTTATAAACACAAGTTCATACAAGTGGAAAAATGTTACTTGCTTAAAGGTAAAGTGAGCCAACATAATAAAAGTGACAATTCTACCTAAATTAATTTACTTATTAAGTACCATACCATTCAAATTACCAAAAATAATTTATTCAACTAAAAAGATAACAAAATTCCATTGTAAGATCAAAAGTCCAAAAATATCAAAGGAACCAATGAAAAGAAAGAAATGATGGAATGTGAATTGGAAGTATAAAATCACAAATTATATTAAAAAGTGACAATTATCAAAACAATATGGTAATGACTAAGTAAAAGTATGGTGCATACATGGGATGGATTAGGTACACAATATATAGAAATGAATGATCACAGTTTATCAAACAAACTACAAAGATTGAAATATTTGAGAAAAGAGTTCAATAGTTGACAAAAATTGATCAGAAAACTAGAATGCAGTTTGGCATAAACTCTAGGTATGGACAAACATCTCATACCAGAAACAAAGATAAAGTAAAAATAGGTACATGTTTAGACATAGTAGATAACATTGTAGGTAAATTAGAATTGCATATGGTTAAGGGAAGAGTTTATGACCATATAATAGAAAACATAACAGTGTGCAAAATCAGTACTTTTGATTACATTAAATTAAAATGGTTATACATAAACAAAATCAATGCTTCCAATATTAGAAGGAAAACAGAAAAGTGGGGAAAAAAGACAAATTTTAAGAATACAAATCATTCACCAATCAATCAATATACATATATATATATATATACATATGTATGTATGTATATATATATTAGCTATATATATATATATATAGTCTAAGTATATGAACTGACAGTTTTCAGGTAAAGAAATCAAAGCTTTTTGTAATTTTGCCCAGAAGATTATAAAATTGTTCATATCCTTTAATATAGAAATACCTCTATTAAGCCATATTTCAATGAGATCAAAGAAAAACGAAAAGGATCTATATTGACAAAAATATTAATAGCATCTTTTATAGCCATAGCAAAATTGACAGGATTTCCATCAACTGGGAAATGGTTGTGGTATAATGTTATTTTCATTTTTTGTAAATTCACACTGCTTTATGAATCATATTTGAAGAGAAAAACCAGAGCAAAAAGAAAAACCAGGGGAGGGATTAAGAAAAAATCAGAAAAAAGAAGTGAACATAGTATGTATTGATTTACATTCCATCTCCATAGTTCTTTTTCTGGATGCAGATGGCATTTTCTGTCCAAAGTCTTTTGGAATAGCCTTGAATCACTGAAGCACTGAGTAGAATCAAGTTTTTCATAGTTGATCATTGTGCATTCTTGCTGTTATTGTGTCTGATGTATTTCTGATCCTGCTTGTTTGCTCAACATCAGTTCATGTAAATCTTCCCAAGCTTTTCTAAAATAAGCTAGTTCAACATTTTTATAGAATAATAATATTGCATTACCTTCATATAACACAATTTATTCAACCATTTCCCAATTGATGAGTATCTACTCATTTTCCAATTCTTTGCTACTACAAAAAGAGCTGCTACAAACATTTTTGCACATGTGGGTGTTTTTCCCTCCTTTATGATATCCTAGGAATACAGACCTAGTAGTGACACTGCTAAATCAAAGGGTAAGCACAGTTTTATAACTCTTTGGGCATAGTTCTTAACTGCTCTCCAGAAAGCTGGATCATTTCCCAACTCCACCAACAATGAGCATCCCCATCCAACATTTATCATTATACTTTCCTGTCATTTTAGCTAATATGAGAAGTGTGAGGTGGTACCTCAGAGTGGTTTTAATTTGCATTTTCCTAATCAATAGTGATTTAGAGCATTTTTTTTCATATAACTGTAAATGGCTTTAATTTCATCATCTGAAAATTGTTCATATCCTTTGATCATTTATCAGTTGATCAATACAATTGATTTGTATTCTTATACATTTTATGTATATTTTACTTCTTTATATATTTTAGAAATGAGATCTATATCAGAAACACTAAATAAAAAGATTTTTCCCACCTTTGTAATTCCATTTTAATCTTGTTTCTTTTGGTTTTGTTAGTGCAAAACCTTTTTAATTTAATATAATCAAAGTTGTCCATTTTGCCTTTCATAATGTTCTCTAGTTCTTTGGTCAAAAATTCCTCCCTTCTCCAAAGGTCTAATAGGTAAATTATTCCTTGTTCTTCTAATTTGTTTATGATATCATCCTTTATTCCCAAATCATGTACCTATTTTTACCTTATTTTGTTATGGTATATGAAATATAAGTCTATGTTGAATTTTCATGTTATTTTTCAGTTTTCTCAGCAATTTTTGTCAAATGTTAAATTCTTATTCCAGAAGTTGAAATTTGAGGGATTATCAAATACGAGATTATTATAGGCCTCGTTTATTGTATCATGTGTATCTAATCTAATCACTGATCTACCACTCTATTCTTTAGCCAGTACCAAATGGTTTTGATGACTGCTGCTTTATGATATACTTTTAAGTTTAGTACTGCTAAGCCACCATCCTTTGTATTTTTTTCATTAATTCCCTTTTATATTCTTGACCTTTTGTTCTTACCGATGAATTTCTTATTACTTTTCTAGTTCTATAAGATAATTTTTGGCAGTTTGATTGGTATGACTTTGAACAAGTAGATCAATTTAGACAGATTTGTAATTTTTTTTATTATATTAGCTTGAGTTAGACATGAACAATTGATATTTTTTCCAATTGTTTAGATCTTATTTATATTTTGTGACAAGTATTTTGTAATTGTGTTCATATAGTTCTTGGATTTGTCTTGACAGATAGACCCCGAGTCTATTTTGTCTACAGTAATTTTGAGTGGAATTTCTCTTTTTTGCTTTTGCAGAGTTGTAAGATATAAAATAAATCCACATAAATCATCAGCATTTCTACATATTATTGATAAAGCCCATTATTTCACAGTTTTTAATTTATTCTTTTTTTATTTCTATTACTTGCATGCCCAATTAATTGATCTCCTCTTTCCAAGTCAGATGTTTTTGCTAATGAGGTATTTCACATTTTCTTCCATTTTTTCTTTCTTTTTAATTTGTTTGACTGATTCTTGCTGTCTCACAGCATCATTAGCCTCCATTTGCCCTGCTCTAGTTTTTAATGTGTGATTTTCCTCAGTTAGCTTTTGCATATCTTTTTTTCCATTTGGTTAATTTTATTATTTCTGTTTAAGGAGTTGTTTTCTTCATTTTTTTTCTTTCCTTTTCCAAGCTATTGACCCTCTCATGCATACATTTCTTTTCCTTTCTCATTTCTTTTTCTACCTCTCTTCATTGCCTTTTAATATCTTTGAGTGCTTCCAAGAAACCTCTTTGGGCTTGAGACCAATTCATGCCCCTCTTTGAGATTTCCTCTGTGGACATTCTGTCCTCATCTGAGTTTATGTTTTGATCTGCCCTGTCACCATAGTAGTTTTCTGTGGTTAACATTCTTTTCTGCTTCTTGTTCATTTTCTTTCTTTGTATTTGGCATTTCCTCTTTTAAGGGAAACTGGGAGAGCTTGAACAACTTTCTGGGTTTACTCCAGCATCTTAACTCTGTGTTATATGATTGTGATAAAATGCTGTAGTATTATAAGAAATGATGTTCAGGATTATTTAAAAAAAATACACCAATGTGGGAACTTAGGAAGACTTTTATGAACTCATTCAAACTGAAGTGAGGAGAACAATGTCTTCAGTAATTGCTATATTGTACAGTGATCAAATGTAAATGACTTACTTAGCTATTCTCAGAAATAGAAAAATACAAGACAATTTTTAAGGACTTTATGATGAAAAATGCTATTCACTTTCAGAGAATGTACTGTTGGAGTCCAAATGCAGATTGAAGCATACATTTAAAAAAAAAACTTTTTTGTTGTAATCTTTTTTTAGTATTTTTTCTATTTTTTTTCAAAGGAAAAACAGAAAAAGAAAAAATTTCTGTGCACAGCAGAGCTTGAGAGGATTCAATATATGAGATAATGCATTTTCATTTCAAGAAGCCTATATAAGATATACACATTGTGTTCAGAGCTGTCCATATTTTATTTGCTTCCTTGTAGGTTTTCTTTTGTCCTTTGCTGTACATTTTTTACTTTATTCTTTTTTCCCCCATTTTCCTTCCTCCACTTCCCTAAGAAAACTACAATTAAGTGGGAGTATATACACACATATACATATGCATATACATTTATACACATACACACACTTTAAAATGCATATATACATGCATACACATATACGTGCATATACATACATATTTATACATAATATATCTATATATATAAATATATGTGTGTGTGTGTAAATACCTAATTCATATACACGTATAGGTAAGGTACTATACTTGTTTGTCCTATGTTTCTCTGAAAGTGATTAACAATGTCCTTCATAAATCCAAGTCTTTCCATATTTTTCTAAATTCATTAACTCATCATTTTGTACACCACAGCAATATTTCAACCCTATACTAAGTTCTAGTTATTTTAAATAGCCTAAAACAATATTGGTTAATATTGCTAGTATATAGTATAGTTTTCCTATTTTTCTTTTTTTTGATTAAATCTATTTTAACTTTAACTTTGTTTGAAATCAATGATAACTCCCCTGCTTTTCCCCCCTAATGATTTCTATCCCTTATCACTGTTATTACATTTGTGTATATCTCATTTCCTATCCTTACTGATTCCTCTGCTTTACATATATCTGCTCCTTTTCTAGCTATTACTTAACCTACTAGAGCCCTCTTGCAAAGATCTCTCCTTTATCCTTCCCCTATCCTCTACTTTATCCCTCCTTCTTTATCCTTAAACCAGTTAACCTATGCACTTTATTCTATTTCTATTTATCTATATACCTTTCTATACCTACCTTATCCTATTTCCCCCCTCTTATTTTTTTATATAATTTTAGAAGACTTTTATACTTTCTAGATAACTATGTATTGTTCCCTCTTTAACCTATTCCTGATGTTGATTCCAGAACTACCAGCTGTCTTCTACCATTTACTTCCTCTATTAGTTTTTTTCTCTCATATAATTACTCTATTTTTTCTTTTTCTATATAGCTTTGCTTTGTAGAATCACATAATACTCAGTTGTATTCTAATCTTTCTTTCGAACTACCCAATTAATGGCAATTTTAGACATGTGGTTTACATTTCCATATATAAAACATAAACAGTTTGTCCTTAATGAGTTTCTTGAGATTAGTCTTTGATGTTTTTCTTATATTTCTCCTGAATCTTAGATGTCAAATGTTCTATTAAATTTAGTTTGGGGGTTTTTTGGAGCAAAATCTCAGATTTTTGACATTTCATTGAATATTGATTTTATTATTATTTATTATTATTATTTTGTTCAAGATTATATTTAACTTTTCTTGCTATAATATATATATATATATATATATATATTTGCTTTTTGCTAAGGCAATTGGGGTTAAGTGACTTGCCCAGGGTCACACAGCTAGGGAATGTTAAGTGTCTGAGACCAGACTTGAACTCAGGTCCTCCTGACTTCAGGGCTGGTGTTCTAACCACTGCGCCACCTAGCTGCCCCATTGGTATAATATTTTTGACTGCAACTCCAGTCCTTTTGGTATTTGATATATAGTGTTCTAAAACCAGCAGTCTTTTAATGCAGCCACTGCTAGGCCTCATGTGATTCTAATTATGGCTCTTCCATATTTGAATTGTTGGGTATTTTTCCTTACTCCTCATAAAATTTTCTCCTTAATCTGAGGATTTCAGAACTTGGCAGTGATGTTGCTGTAAGTTTTCCTTGTAGGATCTCTTTCAGGTTGTGATAGGTGGGCTTTTTTTTTTTAATTTCTATTTCCTTCTCTTATTCTAACACTTTAGGACAATTTTCTTTATTTAATGCATTATTATATCAAGATTCTTTTTTTACATAGTAGCTTTCAGGTATTTCACTTATTCTTGCTTTCTTTTCTTGATCTGTACTCTAAGTCTGTTTATTTTTCTTATGAGATATCTGACATTCTCTTCTACTTTTTCATTCTTTGTATTTTGTTTTCTTATTTCTTGGCCTCATAACTTCACTCAAGTTTCCCTTGTTTAGTTTTCAAGGGGTCATTTTCTGGATTTCCTTTTCTAGTTGACTACTGTCTTTTCATAATCTTATTTTTCTTGGGCTGTTTGTGGGGGAAATCTGGAGAATCTGGAATGTTCTTACCTACTGTGCTATCTTCCCAGAATATACTCCCTGTCTGTTCTTCTTTTTAGTTTTCTTTTCTTTT
>JAJPUD010008458.1:66765-89172 GCA_023553655.1 Myrmecobius fasciatus | reverse complement strand
AAAAGGCTAGAAAAGTTAGGTATGATAGATCTCTGGAGGAAATTGAATGGTGATAGAAGGGAGTATACTTTTTTCTCAGGGGTTCATGGAACTTATACAAAAAGTACATAGCAGAAAACAAAAGAACAACCTGCAAGGAACCAAAGAGAAGATGGGCACTCATAAATATAATTTCTTCTACTATTATATATCCTTTCTTGAACTGGTAATTTATTCTTACATATTTTGAATCCTCTCATGTTTTGCTGGTTACATGACAATATTCTGGTCTGTTTTGTTTTCCTTTTTTCTGTTTAAAAAAATTTAAAAAGAGCAATCATCAATTCTGATAGATGTGGCTCTTCTCAACAATGAGATGATTTGCCAATGATTTTGTGATGATGAGAGCCACATGCACCCAGAGAAAGGACTGTGGGTACTGAGGGTGGACCATGAAATGGACAGAAGACTGGGCCCCATATCTGAGTCTTGGGGCCTTGGAATTCTCCAAGAAGTGTTTGCTCAACAATATCAGTTTACCCTGACCCAGAGATAGCATGGCATCATCTGAGATTATGTGCTTACCCCACATCCTGTTATCTCCCCATTGTGAGCAAGTAATCGGGTCAATGTTTAACTTCAAATGTAACTGCAAGGCTTGACCAGGAGGGGGCAAATGTGCTTTAAAGTCTGTTTCTACCAAGACTAATATACACTCTCAAAATCCAATTATGTCTGCTGTCCTATATTTTCTCTCCTGGGCTATCTCAGACCACAACATAGTTTTTTCACCTCTTTTGTTGTTGTTTGCTTGAATTTTATTTTCTTTCTCATTTTTCCTTTTTTGATCTGATTCTTCTTGTGTCGCAAGATAATTGTATAATACATATGCCTATATTGAATTTACATATATTTTTACCATATTTAACATATATTTGTTACTTGCCATCTAGGAGAAGGGATGGGGGAAGGGAGGGAAATTAGAACACAAGATTTTGCAAGTGTCAATGTTGAAAAATTATCTTTGTATATGCTTTGAAAATATAGTTTTGAAGTCAATAAAAAATAGCGATCATATGAAATTTAGTGATACAATGGGATTGAACGTCAGATTGCAAAGGGTGAGAAACAAGTAAGAAAGAGGAAGTGAAAGAAGCAAGTAGAGATGTAAATGGAAGAATGATGTCAAGGTATTCTGAAATGTTGAAAAGCATAAAAGAGGAAGCTAGGGTTAATTTTCTCTGTTTTCTATGGAACAGAGTAGTAGTGGGAGAGGCTTAAGGAAAGAAGAAAAAAGTTAAAACTGTCGCTCTGGGTAGCTCAAATAAGATTGAAAAGATTTCCTTACTATGATGAATACCCAGATGAGATTAGATATAAATTTGTGATGAACCCTGTTGACTCAATTGTGTTATTCCTCCAGCTCTATTCAGTAGTATCTGAGTAGGAATAGAAGAGGCAGATGGTACAAACAACCCAGGATTAGAATTTGGCAAGGCCTAGGTATAAAGAGGGCATGTATGCAAGGGACATGAAAGTAGAGCCTAGTTAACCCTAGATTATGATAGGATAGCATAAGGAACAAAGAATTGAAAAGATGTTCAATCAACTATTGTGGGCACCAGTGGTTTTCCCCATTAAACAATTTTTGTTTATAATAATTTCTGTGTCAGAAATGACAACAATTTCTATATATTCCCCCCATACACCAAAATTGAATCTTCTTTGTTTGCATGTTTTTAAGAAAAAGAAATTAAGAAAACCAGACAGTAGGGCAACTAAGTATTGTAATATATGCAACATTTATCCCTCAAGACTCTTTCCTTTATGAGGAAGTATATGTCATTTTCTATTCTCTGGGGTCATAATTGGTCAGAATAATTACTCAAAACAGCTTACTTTTAATGTTCTTTTCACTTAAGTAACTTTACTCATTGTTTATTGTGTGCTTATTTGACTTTGTGTTAGTTAAAATATACATTCCTATCGTTCTATGCTTTAACTGCCATTTCTTACATTACTCTCCCACTAAACTAAAGTAGTTCATTCTGTATCTGCTGGGCATCCACTTTATTCATAGCTCTTGGCAACTACAAATTGAGACCTTCATTTTTTTACCAAATAGACTAGCTGACTGAGGAGAAAAGGAATTGAGCTCACTTCTAATCATCTTATTATCCTTGATCCTTCTCTCTTTTCAGGTAAGGACACTCTTTTTGACTGGCATATACTTCATATAAACTCCATTTGTTTAGACTTAATTATTTTTGATTGGTCACATATAGAAGACCTTTTACTTCCTATTGGAGGATTGGTAAAAGTAGCTGGAAGAGAATTTTATTAGCTAGCAGCTCTCTCATTTTTGGTGCTAGTAACATTTTTTTTTGCTAATTGTATTTTTTTGAATTTTTTATTTTCTGACAATATTTGAAGGGATGAAGGTAATAAAAGTTAAGTATGGCAAAAAAATATTAAGTATTAAAATAACAATTCAAGAACAATTACCATTCCCATGATGTATTAACATTAAAGACATTTGCCTGGACAATTCTTTTACCATTACTTCAGTTTCAGTGTCATCTCTAATATAAAGGAGATTTTTAAAATTCTATTTTTGTAAAAGCTTTAAGCATTCCAAACAGTCCAGTTGCAAATGATACAAGCAGAGATTGTCTGCCACCTCCCCAAGAAGGCTATTCAAACATACAAATCACTTCGCTCCACTTTTAGTAGTTAGGCTAAATTCCCCTTTGCGCTCTTACAATTCATTACTCCCTTTAGGCCAACCTCGGTAATTCTTCTTTTCTTTTGAGCTGTATCCTCCAAAGGATTATAAAAATATCCTGCCATTTCCTCTGCACACACATCATAGTTTGTCCTGCTTCACACGCTTTACTGTAGTGAACAGGCAGAATGGGATCCTCATTGAAATCTCAGTAATTTTAGAAAACTAATTTGGGGCATCGGCTGTGAAAGAGATTGAGGCCATCTCCTAGAAAAATCTAGTTTAGGGAGCAGATTTGAGACGTGACATTAGAGCATCAATTGGTTCTTTGAAACAGTGCATTGATTAGTCATTCTTATTAACAGATGGAAGGTCTCTGTACAAACTTAAATATCTGTTAAATAGTTAAAGAATTGTTGTTCTTTTGGGCCAATATTTCATTGGGAAGCTAGAATACAGTTCTGCAGGGATGCAGTTAAGAGACTTATTTTATTTCCCTAATCCATAGAGGAACACAGGCCTGAACAGTTGAGCTGAGGAGACATATTAGCTGCTAGGACAGGGCAGGACATAAATTCCCCATGTTCTGAAAAGGGGTTGCAAAACATTGATGACTAAGAAAAATGACAGGCAGAGAATATAAAATGCTTTATATTTAGTCCAAGAATTTGGATGCTGGAGAGAGGTCAAGGCATAAAAGATTAGCCCTTTCTCCTATCATACACCAAAACTGATAGATTGGCTTAAACTGTGCTTTTATAATAGTCTTAAAAAAGTAAAGTCCTTCTTTCACATAAGCCAATAGGAACATTTACATCTGCAGCAATTTTGTGATACCATCAGCCATAATGGCCTCAGATGCAGTAGAACTTTAGTTTCTAGAATCAATGAAATAAAGTCAGGGAGTGAGTCAGAACAAGTAATGGAAACCTAAGACTGGCTGGTATCTGTGTAGTGCTAATAGAGCTCCAATCTCTGGCTCCATCCACACAATATGTAGTTACATTTCTTATTGCTGTCAAGGTTCAATAATGAGAATGACAACAGTAAGCAAACTGGTTGTAACTCTGCCAGTAGAAGGACTCTGGATTCTTCAATGGACAGTTGGTGCTTATGGGTTCAATTCCTTTCTGTCCTGCCATTCCTACATAACGTTTGATGACAAAGTAAATGTCCTATTTCAACCCTGATGTTAATTTAAATGAACTTCTATAGGATTACTATCTTAGGAAAATGGAAAGAACTTCTCATTCTGGTACCATTTTAACAGTTTTATTCAGAACTGCCCTGTGAGACTGTCTTATCCATTGCAAAACTACTCTGAATTCCAAAGTAGTGCAATTCACAATTATTACAATTCAAATATATCAATAATGTCTAACTTTGTCCCAGTCTAGGGGTTTTTAGCCCTATTTTGCTCCAAGAATCCTTTTGGCAATCTGATAAAATCTACATATCCATTCTCAGAATAATGCTTTTAAATGCATAAAATAAAATATACACGATTACAAAGAAAACCAATTGCACTGAAATAGTTATCAAATTATTTTAAGTTCACAGAGCCAAGTCTTAACCCAGGCCATAGTTTTTACCCAAACTGAAAACCATCAGAGTGACATTTAAAAATGGTTGAAACTTGATAGAAATATAGATTATGATGTTTTCACCAATAAACAATGATTTTTACAGGTAGTTCTTTATGGAAATAGATTACTCATGTGTTTATTTTCTACCCTTCTGTGCCTAATGTCAAATGCATATGGTTTATAAAACTTCCCAAAATATCAAGGAAAAGAATATAATAATTACCCACAAAGATCTATTCTTCCTACTTATTTTTTTCAGTGACTTAGAAAACAACACAGCATTTATAGACTAACAGACAGCTGGAAAAAAATAGTGAATCTATTAGATATAGGATCAGGAACAAAAAGGCTATTTTACAAATACATCTTATGATGTCTTATATTAGAATCACCTCCCCCCACCTACTGAACACTTCCTTGTTACAAAAAAAAAATATATGTAAAATATGTCTGATTATGTTTACTATATACTATCCCAAAAGTCTCCCAATTCTCTGTCATATGTGAAAAGATAAGTTTAACTATTTGTTTTCTAGAACTATGGTTTTCCCCCATTATTCAGGTTTATTGTTTTTGTTTTTGTGTTTTCTTAGCAATCTTTAATTTTACTTTGCTGCAGTAATTTTGTATATTGTAATTTTGGTTCTGTTTATTTTATTCTACAATAAGTCATACAGTTTCCCATGTTTCTCTGAATTCCTTATATTTGTTATTTCTTCACACACACACACAGTTTCATTGTATTAATTATCATAATTTATTTTTTGTCAGTAATTCTCTGATATATGGACATCCCCTACATTTCTAGGTTATCTGCCACCACAAAGATTGTGTCTATTAATATATTTTAAAATATATCTTTGACCTCCTTGATATGTATGATTGATAGTTGAGTTGTTGGGTTAAAACTCTAGTTTATTAAGTTATTTTTCTTATATGATTACAAATTGAAAACAAATGTAAACCAATTACAAATTGAAAACTGGATGATAATTATACAAGGTAATAAGACTATACAAGGATCAATTCTGATGGATCTCTTCAACAATGAGATGATTCAAATAATTTCCAATTGTTCAGTGATGAAGAGAGCCATCTACAGCCAAAGAGAGGACCGTGGGAACTGAGTGTGGACTATAACATAGTATTCTCACTCTTTCTGTTCTTTGTTTGCATTTTGTTTTCTTTCTCAGTTTTTTTTTCCTTCCTTCTTGATCTGAATTTTCTTGTACATCAAGATAAATATAAATATGCATACATATATTGGATTTAACATATAATGGACTGTGTATTGGACTATGTGCCATCTAGGGTAGGGAGTGAGGACAAAGAGGGAAAAATTTGGAATAGAATGGTTTTACAAGGATCAATGTTGAAAAATTATCTGTGCATGTTTTGTAAATTAAAAGCTTTTAATAAAAAAAAACCTGGATGATAGTTGAACTGTAACTCTACCACTCTCTGTATGTCTTCCCAAATCCCTGTGTTTATTCATATTTACAAATCTCAGATCTCTTTGATTATGTATTTTCATTACTATGATCTGGAACATTTATAGCTTGTGATTCTTCTTTTGAAGAATCCTTTTGAAAACTCCTTAGTATTATTCTTTGCCTACTTAGCTATTGGGAAACTAATTTTCATGCAAATATCTTTATTAATTCACCTTATATTATATATCAGACTTTTGTTAATGATATTTGATGCAAACATTTTTTCTCAATGTATCATTTACTTTTTAATTTAGATTTTATTGATTTTAGTCATGGATATTTTCTAATTTTATGAAATCAAAAATTTCTGTCATATTTCATAATTTTTCTATTATAAAATTATTTTCAATTGCTTGTGTTGGTTTACTTTTTATGTTAATTCATGCTTCTATTTCAAACAAAGAGTTAAAAATGTTTTGATGAAATTGGTTATATTCTCTATTTATTATATTTTTTCTCATTATTTGCTTTAAGATTTGAAAATTATCTTCAAAATGAATTTTATTTATTTGATTTTTAAAACAATCTGATAGCTTTAGCATTGCATCTATAAATTAATCTAGATAAACTATTATTTTTATTATACTGGGATGGCCCAACTATGACAGTGACTATCTCCTCTTTTATTTCTATAAAGTGTTTTATAATTTTATGTACTTGAAAATATTGTATATGTATCAAGAGATTAACTCAGATATTTTATGCATTTTGTATTTATTTTGAGTGGAATTTTGCTTACTTTTTCTATTAGCTTTTTTATTATTATAGGATTGTGGATGATTTCTTGGGGATTTATTTTCTACCAAGCTACATTACTGAATCTAAGAATTTTATTAGGACATTCTTTATGGATTCTTTGGGATTTCCTAAGTATATCATCATACCATTTGCTAATAGGAATAGCTTTTTATTTTTATTTTGATACCTATGATTTTTTTCTCTTTCTTTATCTATAGCTGTTTCTAGAATTTTGACAAACACTTGAGGAGGAAGGAACAGAATTCATTTTATTCTTTTTTCATACTTTGAAAACTTCTAGTTTTTTTTTCTTTTTCAAATAATGCACCTCTTGTTTTGACAAACTTTTTGTTATATTAAAGAATTAATATTCTCCTTTTAGGGTCTTTAACATAATTAACTAATAATGAGGATAGAAGGAAATACAGGAAGATATTAATGACATAAAGTGAAGTGAGCAAAATAAAAGCAAACATCAAAAACTTAAAAAGGAGAAATAATACTCAGTGAAAAAGAAGTTATTAGAAAATATTTTGCTCAATAATAGAACATAGAAACAGACTAGGAACACACATTTCAAAAGCAAATAAAATGAATAGCATAAAACCAAAGACTACAGCTACTGGGGTGTGGTTCAATATTAGACCCCCAAAAAAACTGATGGAAAAAGTGGAAAGTAGTCTTGTAGGAATTTGATTTGTATCAAGATCTTACAAGTATAACAAAAAAAGTACCAAATATATACATGGTAAATATCAATGGAACTGTTATAAATAAATTAGAACAATAAAGAAAATTCCTTTTGTAACTATGGATAGACAAATGTTTTATGACCAAAGAAGAGTTATATAAATAATCAGTCAACATGTATCTATTTTACGTCCATTTTGTACCTGACACTCTGCTAAGCAATGAGAATATAAAAGGAGGCTAAAGACAGTCCTCAAGGCAAACTACAAGTCTACAATTGTGAACAAATAGCATTATCCACAGAATAAATCAAGGGTTGTCTCATAGGGAAGGCAGTAAGATTAAGGAAAACTTGAAAAGGTTTTTTTGAGGAAAGTGGGATTTAAATGAAATATGAGGAAAACTGCATATGTTAGAATATTTAGATGAGAAGGAAGAGACCTTCAAGTCCAGAAGACTGCTTAATAAAATGCAAGGTATCTGGAGAGTGAATTATAATATGCAAAAAAACAGCAAAAAGGTCAGGATCTTTGCATCATAGAGTACTTGGAGGAATAAAAGAAGTGCAAGAAGACTGGCAAGGTAGGAAAGTAGGAAAGGACTAGGTTCTGACTGGCTTTAAAAACCAAACAAAGGATTTTCTATTTGTTCATGCAATGAATAGAGAGCCACTGAAGTTTATTGAATTGGGTTTGATATGATCAGAACTATGCTTAAAGAAAATCAATTTGAGAAGTTAGTGGAAGATGGACTGGATTGAAGACCATTTCGAAGTAATTTTGCAATAGGCCACATATATGATGATAAATACCTGTACCAGATTAGTGGCAGTGTCAGAAGCAATAGAGACACATACTAGAAATATTACAAAAGTAGAAAGGACATCTTTCAATTATTTTGTGAGAATTTTTTTTCTTAATTGTAAATAGAAGTATATGCCACTGAGCTCCCTCTCAACACTAAATCAAGAGATCATGTTTATATATTCATGTGATATCATTGAGGTCAAAGATTTGATCTACATTCTGGTCAGTCTACCACAGATCTCATTCAATACTAGCCATGGGTCAAATGACAGAATGCATCAGCAAAAAATACATACTTCTGATTATTAGGAAAATATCTCAAAACACATGATCTTTTGACTGGTGTTTTTATCTTCATAGATCAGGGATAATTGGTGGCAACATCACTAGCAATATTTTAATGGATTTTTTCTGGGCTACTATTGAAGAAAAGAGAAGAAGGAATATTGCACTTGTGGCAGAATTAGTTTGGCTTGGAGAGCAAGTGGTGGCCAGTATATAATCTGTCCAATTTTTTAGCCACAGCTTCTAGCTACTTGGTATTTCTTCAAAAGATGGGTTTCTGAGAAGCAAATGCACAGAAGAATAAGGTAAAGTTGTTTTCCACATCTATGCCCCAAGCTTTTGAAGTACTTGGAGTCAGATAGACCTAAGTCCAAATATCAGTTATTTATACTTCCTAGATGCATGGCCCCATACAAAATCACTGCAAGTCATCCTCTATTCAGTTACCAGTGATTTTCTTAGCATCATGTCACCTCCCATGTACATACTGTCTCTTCTTAATAAACTTTAGAATTTTATTGTTCCATATTACATCTATGGTCAAATTGAAAATTCTTTGTTTGACATTTAAAGCCCTTCATTTTCTAGCCCACTTTTACCTTTCTAGTCTTCTTACATTTTATTCAACATATATTCTTTGATTTGGTAACACAGGCCATCTTGTTACTCTATAATAAAGACATTTTATCCACTCCAGAAATTTTCTCTGGTTGTTTCAAATGCCTGGAATGTTCTTCCCTCTCCAGTTCCACCTATTGGCTTCCCTAGCCTTCTTTAAGTCTCAACTAAATGTCATATTCTACAGAGTCCTTTCATTTCTTAAGTAGTTCCTGTTATTTCCTGATTATACAATCATGTGTATTGCTTATTTACATATGCTTGTTTGCTTGTTTTTCCCCCAAGAGATTGTGAGCTTCCTGAAGGCAAGAACTACTTTTTTTTTTCTTTTTTAACTCTTTTTTTTTATCCACAGTTGTATGTGCCTGGCAGACAGTAGGTCTTTAATAACTGTCTGTTAACAAACTCAATACTTTAGTTTCCACATTTATAAAATGATTTGCTCTATGGAATAAGATTCAAAAGAGCTACTGTATGGAAATTTGCAAACTTCAAAGTGACAACTCAATGTCTTACTAGTATTGCTACTTACTGTTCATTGGAGCATTATGACTACATTTGGGCATCTAGGTGAATAAGAAGTAAAAGTACATCTACATCATGTGTTCCTTTACCCAAAGTGAAGCAGGTTTCATATGGTACTAAATAAAGAGCTCTATTCTCTAGATTTGTGAATTACAATTTAAGAAGAAGAAACAAGTAAGTGGACATTAAAAAATTATTACAGAAACACATGCAAATGCATAAACCTTGACAAATATGAATATTTGAAATCACACCAAAATTCTTTTTCCCTATGTCTTGCCTGCCATTCTTTTCTAGATAGTAAGGTTTCCAGAAAATACAACAAATATGGGCAAGTAATCAATACTTAACACTTCCAAATTGTTCAAGTCTGCCACTAAAACTAAATTTCTTCTATCTCTCTTTGAAGAGCTCAGAGGCATTTTCTCAGTTCAAGGATGAAACATTCTCATTTTTCCTTTTCTAAATATAAATATAGATAACAGAGATATTAATTTCCTGAGAATGGTGGTGTTTTTAGCAGTATTCTCAATGGCAGTGTCTCTGGCTAGCTAAAATGACCTTTTTGAAAATGACCTTGTTGATTAAAGGCCCTAATAATTGATAACTCTTTAGTACCTAGTAATTGATAACAAAGGCTTGTTCCCACCATTTAGCTACAAGCATTTAAATGCTTTTTCTAAAGGATTATTTTACTTGAACTCTAATACTCATGAAAACTGTCATATTAGCAACCCTGTAAGCAGAAATATCACACTCAGGCACAAAACTGGCAGAAAATGGAGAACGATCTTGGAAGCTTTGGGAATGACAGGGAAGCAACTGTAGTCTCTGTGCCCAATTGACCTTTCGGCCTTCCACCCAAGAATGCTGTTGGGGATTTTTTTTCCTACAAGATATATTTTAAGATGATAGATTTTGGGAGTGGGGGAAGGAATTTGGAAGGTACATAGATTTTCAGAGTAAAAGCTGTCCATCAACATATTTCAATTAAACCATCTAATTATGATCTAATGCTAACTAATCATCAAAATAGACTGGAGGTCTCACCTGATGGCAAGAGACTCCCTCCTCCCCCAACCTGCTTTCCCAATTCACTGATGTTTTCCGTGTTCTCTGCCCTTCCTTCTTTTTACAAGGATTTCATTAAAATCAAGCTGGGCTCTTTTTTCTCCCTTTGATTATCAGGACTTCTTAGCATAGCATTCAGGGCCTTTATCCTCAGATATCCTTGCAATCGTTGGACAGTTCTCTCCCAGGGCTCTCGTGAATCTCCAGCTTGCACCAGATGGCTGGAACTTCTGAAGGAGGCATTCATGGCTGGATGGCCTGAAAATAGGAATCTTTTGAAAAACATTTCTCCGTATTTATTGACCTCCAACAATGTGGTATGTGCTGAAAGGCTAAGACAAGAAATGACAGCATTCCCTTTATAAAACAGAGGGAGAGAGAGAGAGAGAGAGAAAGGGAAAAAGAGAGAGAGAGAGAGAGAGAGAAAAAGAGTGAATTCTATTAAAGAATCAAATATTGTAAGATTGTGCTAACAAATTGTCATGAGGATTATTGTCATTGCCATGTATTCTGTGTACAGATTTTCAAAAAATAATTCAGTAAATTCATTTATTATCCTGAAGAAGATATTCAGAAAATGAATTGCAAATGAGCAGGCATGTGACCTGTTTAGGTTAAAAAAAATCAATATTGTTGACTTCTTAAATGATTAGATATATGTAAAGTGACTCCCTGGGTGTCCATTGGTTATATTATAGGGCATATTAAGTTTGGGGTACAATAAGGAAATAAATTAGGATTTTGAAATACTGCCTGAATGCACTATGGTATATTTTACACTTACAATATCTCCATGGGCTAATAAATTTAAGTATACCATGTTTTTATTCTGGAACATCTTTCTGCCCCACTCTATCTTGCCTATTTGCTTTGCATGAAATAGAATAAGAATAGATGAATATCCTGCCCTTGGGGAAATGAAAAAAAATGTCATTCCACTAAACCAGATGTCCAGTTTTATTACCTGTCTTCTCCTAGAAGAGGAAAAAGACCATGTCATTGAGGTCCAGGCTCTTCTCTTCCAGGAACCTACTAATTAAATCACTATCCCACTCACCACACCAGATTTTCCACTTTTTCCATCTTCCTCAAATCTTCCCAGGATTCTGCCTCTCCCCTCTCCCTTCAATTAAGAACACTTCTCCTATTTTCTTGATGAAAAAATGAAACCATTTACTTTAAGCTCCTCCTTTTACTATCATACTAATCTCAAATTACCCAGATAACCCCTTCCACTATCTCCTCCTTTACACCTACTTTTTATTATGATGAGGTACTTCTCCTTATCAAGGTATACACCTCTATATGTACAAGGGATCCCATTCATGTTTTCTTCTCCAGTGGATTTCCACCTTTCTTTTATTATTATTATTATTATTTTAAATCATTCCTTGTCTTCTGGTTGTTTCCAGAGAACCTACAAATTTGTTTATCACCCCCATCTTCAAAACCTCCTCACTCAATTTATGCATCCCAATTATATTTTATTGCATATCTCTTCTCCATTTTGGGGCTACATTCCTTGAAAATGATATTTATTAATGATGCATCTAGCTGTTCCCCCCCCACTCTCCTTTTAACTCTTTAGAGACTTCTGATATGATCATTAAATTGAAGCTTTTTAATGACCTTTGCTCAATCCTCATATTCTTGACCTCTCTACAATTTTTGACACTGTTGATCACTCCCTTCTTGATTCCCTCTTCTCCTCATTTTTATAGGATACTCTTCTCTCCTGGTTCTCCTCTTACCTTTCTGATTACTCTTTCCCATTCTTTTTCTCTTACCCCCCCCCTTCTTAATCCTTTTTAATTCTTCATCTAGTGAAGGCTAAAATGGCAAAGTAAAGGCAAGGACTTACATGAACTCTTCCAAATTCCTTTCAAAACAATTTTTAAAAACCCTCAAAATGAATTTTGGAACAGCAGAATCAGTAAAAGGACTGGGTGAAGCAATTTTCTTACTCAAGAAAAGTTAGAAAATTGACAGAAAGGATTTGTTTCAGTGATGTGAGAGTGGAGTACAATCCAGCAAAGATGGAAAATCTGAAAGCCAGGGAACAGGCTTTGGAGGTAACTGAATCTTCTTCTTCATCAACATCATCATCATCATCATCACTATTACCATCATTATAATCACCACTGACACAAGTAGCAGCAGCACTTTCAGAAGATCTCAGACCACAGATAGTAAAAGACAACTTATTAAAATTAGAAAAACACAATTTCTGGCACTGTTTGCAGGACTCTTATTGCATTACCTAGAGTGAAAAGCACTAGCACAATGAAGCTCCTAACCACAGTGGAGCAGAGGACCTTGGACAGAAGTCCAAGATGGAATAGAGTATTTGTAGTTATTCATACACTTGAGTATAAGCTGGAAGAGCAGTGACCACATCTTTCCTTAAATAATATCATCTTTAGAAGTACCAAAAATTTATAAGCACCCTGAACTATTTCTGAAAAAGAGCAGTACAAAAACCTGAAACAAAAAGACAGTACCCCCTTCATCCTGAGAAAAAAGGCCTATATTAAAATAAAGTTCAATGTCAAGAAATAAATTGGGGAAATGAGCAAACAACAGAACAACAATAACAGAAAGATCTTGAACAAAAAAAGTTACTATGATCACAATGAAGAACAAAACAAAAATGCAAAATTGGATAATGCTGTCCAAACAACAACATGTAAAGCTTCAAAGAAAAATATAATTTGATTTCAGATCCCAACAAGAATTCCTGAAAAAGCTAAAAAAGGATTTTAAAAATCAAGTAAAAGAATAGGAGGAAAAGTGGGGGGGGTAGAGAAAAATGGGTGTGATGCAAGAAAATCATGAAAAAAGAGTCAATAGCTTGGTTGAAAAGTCAGAATTGGTCAAATGGAAATAGGCTAAAAATTCATTCAAAAAATAATTTCTTGGACAGCCAGGTAGTGCAGTGGATAGAACACTAGGCCGGAAGTCAGGAAGACTTTTTTTTTTTTATTAAAGCTTTTTATTTGTATAACATATGTATGGGTAGTTCCTCAGCATTGATCTTTACACAGCTTTCCATTACAAATTTTACCCCCAGTCTCCTCCCCTCCCCTAGATGGCAGGAAGTCCACTACATGTTAATTATGTTGAAATGCTTGACAAGTTGTGCAAGAAAAATCCTATCTACAAGAAAAAAAGAAAATCAGAGAAAGGAAACACAATACAAGCAAACATCAATAGAGAGCATGAAAATGTTATGTTGTGGTCCATATTTCATATCCCTCTCTCTGGGTGTATATGGTTTTCTTCACTGAACAATTGGAACTGGTTTGAGACAATTCTTTGTTGCAGAGAGCCAGGAAGACTTGAGTTCAAATGTGATCTCAAACACTTAACATTTCCTAGCTATGTAACCCTGGGCAAGTCACTTAACCCCAATTGCCTCAGCAAAAAAAAAAAAAAAAAGAAATTCTTGAAAATTAGAATTGGGCAAGTGAAAGTTAATGACTCCATTAGACATCAAGAAACAATACAATAAAATGAAAAATAAAAAAGAAAATATCAAATTTATCTTTGGAAAAATATCTGGATTAGAAAATAGAGGAGAGGAAATTTAACAATTTTTAGATTGCTTAAAATCCATGATCAAATAAAAATCTTAGACATCATACTTCAAGAAATTGTCAAAGAAAAGCATTTTCTTTCCTTATGCCCCATACCTGGAACACTCTCCAATCTCAGCTCTCCTTACCACTTATCTTGAATTCTTTTAAGTCCAAATTAAACCCTATCTGCCCCATCTTTTTCAATCCCTCTTGATTTTAATGTCTTGTCTCTTTTAATTATTTACTATTCATCTCGCATATAGCTTGCTTTATGTACATTTATTTTCATCTTGTCTTCATTGGATTGTAAACTCCTTAAGTGTAGATTGTCTTTTGCCTTTTACTATATCCAAAGCACTTAGTAGACTGTCTGGCATGGAGAAGGCAATTAATAAATCTTTATTTGATTGATTGAACTTTCGCTAGATCTTCATGCAAGGCTTGCCAGCTAATGGTGAGCATCCCCCAAAGCTCTATTCTGGACTCTCTTTTCCCTCTGTGCTATGTACTTCATATATTTTGTATACAAACAGACACAGGCATACATGCACACAGACACATGCAAACACAGAGAAACAAAAATGTGTGTCTGTGTGCAATCTTGAAAATCTCTTTAGCTTCTATAGTTTTGACTTTTACCTCTATTTTGATAATTCACTTGTCTATCCCTAACCTCCAGATTTTTCTCATCAAATGCCTATTGGACATTTAAAGTAGAAACCTTTTAGAAATTCTAAACTCAACATGTTCAAAATTTAATTCATTATCTTTACTCCAAATTCCACTCTTTTCTTACCTTCCCTATTACTCTCAAATGTTCTGTCACCTTCTAGCACTTAGGTTCACAGGCTAGGTTTGTCATTCTTAACTAATTCTCTTTTACCTCCACCACTCCACACACCATATTCAATCTATTGCTAATGCCTGTCAATTTTACCTTCATAACATCCTTGACATATGGTACTCTCTCTCTTTTGATACTGTCATCACCCTGGTGCAGTTCTTTGTCACTGTAGGTCTGCCCTGTTGTAATCATCACTTGCTCTCTTCCTGCCTCTAATTTTTCCCCACTCCTGTCCATCTTCTACTTAGTTGTAAAATTAATCTTCCTAAATTTCCTGTCTGACCATGTCACCTTCATATACAGTAAACTCCAGTGGTTCCCTATCACCTCTAAGATCAAATATAAAATCTTTTCTTTTGTTCTAGGTTATTCTTCATCATCTACTCCCCACCCTTTCTAACTTTAAACTTTACATTTTTCTGTTTCCCACTTAATCTGTGATTTAGTAATGTTGGCCTCTTGTTCAGCACCTGCCTTACAGGATTGTTGTGAAAATCAAATGAAATATCTGTAGAGTTTAACACAGTACCTGGAACATAGTAAGTAACTGCTAATTCTCTTTTGCTCTTCTTCAATGTTCCTTACATAAAATAATCTATCAATAAAATTTTGTCATTATCACTACTTAATTCTCAATCCTGGACTATTCTCTTTTCTTATCCATATTCCCTGTTTTCTCTAACTTCCTTAAAGACCCGCCCCCCATCTTCTATAAGAAGCCTTTTCTCATTCCTTTTAATTCTAGTGCCTTTCCTTTATTAATAATCTCTAATTTATTCAACATATATCTCATTTGTACTTAGCTTTTTCATGTCTGCTTCCACACTTGACATGAACTCTTTGAGAGAACTGTCTTTTGTTTTTCCTCAGTGTTATTCACAGAACCTAGAATAAAGTAGACACTTTACTATATAGTAATAAATAGTTATATACTGACTGATATGACAACTGTATAAACAGTCAAGACCAAGTGAAATAATATGAATGCTACTACATTCCCTAAGCAGCTAAAAGTCAATAATTTTCATTGTATTTTGAACTGGAATCAAATCTCAAAGAAGGAGGAGCCCATTTCCTTTGTTTTGCATATTGTTGTATATTTCCTCAAGTCAATTCAATAAACTCAATAACTACCAAATCAGGCAAAGTGCAATGATAGATATTAGAGATACAAGGCAAAAAAATGTTATTGATTACCTCCAAGGACCTTACATTCTAATGGGATTATGGGATAGGTGGGATACATCACATTGTTGTTGTTGTTGTTGAGTATTTTCAGTCTTGTCTGATTCTTCAAAATCCCATCTGTCATATTCTTGGCAAATATGAGAGTAGTTTGCCATTTCTTCTCCAGCTCATTTCACAGATGAGGAGCTGAGGCAGAGTTAAATGACTTGCTCGGGCTTACGTAGTTAGTAACTATCTGAGCTCAGATTTGATCTCAGAAAGATGACAGGCCAGGCACTCTG
The DNA here is from genome assembly GCA_023553655.1 of Myrmecobius fasciatus. NCBI lineage: Eukaryota > Metazoa > Chordata > Mammalia > Dasyuromorphia > Myrmecobiidae > Myrmecobius > Myrmecobius fasciatus. Next base: position 72,765 of record JAJPUD010008458.1, on the reverse strand, counting down.
TCTATTATACCTTTTAATTGCCCGTTGCTCAAATACATTGTTGGAAGTCAATAAACAGGATTATTTTTTGTTTTCCCCAAAGATTCCCATTTCTAAGCCATGTATTCATGGACCTTGCCTTCAGAATTGCAAAAATTATTAAAATGCCAAGGTATGATGGAGTAGAGGAACATTATTGTATTATTTGAGAAGATTCACAAAATGCAATTTAATTTAGGTTGCAAAGTCTAAAAGACAATGATGTGGTTTGTTTCTTTTTGTATAGGATAAATCCATTTTAACAACAAGCAATACAATATCAAGAGCATGTAAGTTTTCAATATGCTTTGATGAAGATGTTAAAAAATATATGCAATATATGGAAAAGAATATTTAACACAGGAAAGTCATCTGCAAAGAATACAGGAAAGTTATGATTCATATTTGCTATTATTTCCCAGTTTGACCAATTTTTTTCATCAGTCCACTCCATATTTGTTTTTCCAAATTCAATAACTGTACTAAATTCCTTAATTCTTTTCCTTAAAAATAATTCATATATCAGTTGTTTAAAAAATGGGATCTCAAAGATATCCAAATATAGTTATATCTATATGATTACTATATCATTTAACTATGTGATGAGGGCAAATTCTCTACTCACCCTGAAACCCATGCCACTCTTAGACACATAGAACTCACAGATATCTCTAAGTTACAAATAAATTTCTAGTCTGTATCAAATGATTTCCATACCAGGAATTTTCACCATCAATAAAATAAAACATTTTGACCAAGTCCCACTCCCCTTATTCCTGCCAAGGCTCCTAAATTCCTTTTTCTACTATTTAATAAATATCCATATTGTATAGGTGAATGGATATGAAGTCATGTTGAAGAAAAGCTCTCTTTACTACTAAAGCTGTTCTTGCCACATTTCAAAAATATTGCCTGACCAGTCAATTCAGCTTTCTTTTTCATCAATCAAAAAGTGAATCATGAATCTATATCTATATTCTTCTCTGAAATAAGGAATTGACTAACATCTACCTGGGCAAAATTACATGAAAATTGTTAACTTAAAAACAATTCTAAATATCTGAGGAATATTTATTTCAATTTTGCTCATTTTCATAACAGATGCTCATCCTCACTTATAATTGTTCATGCAATCCAAAAGTCAGGTTTTGAATTTACCAAATTCCTAAAGCAGTCAACCAGGTCTTTCAGTATGTCATTTATTCCTTGAGAATAGGATGAACAATTTAGGAGGATTATTAACTCTTTTAAACTATTAAAATGCTTTTTAATGCTTCCATGATCTATATATAGTCTCTCTAGAAAATTGAAAATTTCTTTAATTCAAAAGAATACATTTTATTTTACCAAGCTACCCAATTTAACAGATATAACTATTGAGATATCTTTGTTAATGATCTAGAGTGCTAACAAAAAGTAAGCTGTTAGGCAATTTAGAATAATACACATTTATTTGTAACATGCCTACTAGATGTAAGACAGTGTCAGAGCTAAAGGAACAAAAATGAAATAATTCCTGAAGAGACAGAATAATATTACACTTTGAGGTGAGGATCAGGGAAAGATATAACATGTAAATAAGTAAAAGTTAATATGTGGAAAGTGCTAACAACTGAGGGAAAAAGCATGAAACATTTCATGGAAGCTGAACCTCAGAGGGATTCTATAATATTGAAGTTGAAGAGTGAGTTCATACAGTTCATGGGTAGGCAGCTTGTACAAAAGGTAGCAAGTTTGGGGAATATCCAGTAGTAATTTTGGCTGGAACTTATGAAAGGGAAAAATGTGAAATGTCTGAAAAATGTTGAGAATAACATTTTACAGGTACACACACACACACACACGCATATAAATATACACACAAATGACATTCACTATTCTGATAGTTAACAACACCAATAACTCTAATAATTAAATCTATCAGAAAATCTAAATCAAATGAGAATTTCTTTTTGACCAACTTCTCAAGAGTTCTCTTCAGAAATGATATACTCGTATTAAATGCAGCAACTCTTATTTAAAACCTACTCACAAAAATCCAATAAGATGTGAAAGAGATTGCTCTAGACATCCACAAAGTACATGAAAATATGTTGACCAGATTACAGCACTCAATAGGACAGGTTTGTCTAATGCATTCATCAGTATGCTTAAGGATCATTTCACTGGATATTTTAATGTACTTAGAATTAAACAGGGGACGATTCAATTGCATCTCACTTAACAAATTAAACTTTTGATAATCCTATATTGTCTTCTAGTATACAAGTCTATTTTTTGAATACCAATATTCCTCCAATGATAGAATGTACCTGAAAGTAATAGAACCCCAGAATCTAAGAAGAATTAAAATATAAAATAATCAAAAGGGCAATGGAACTAGTTGTTGTAGTTGTACTTTAAGTACACTTAATGTCACCAATGATACTTTATACATCAGAAGTAGTAAAAATGACAACATCAAGTATATTTATAAAAAGAAAAGGAGTTAAGCTGTTCAAATAGCATGGATGAGAGAAAACACAACATTACCCCAAGTTGTTCCTTGGTACATCTGAGATTGTAAAAGAATCAAAGGTAGGCTGCTAACAGCTATGTTGGCTGGATGATCTGTAGAATGTTGATTAGAACATGAACAAGAATCATGCAGGATAAGAATGTGTGAAAGAATTGGCATATTGGCACAGGGAGTAACTATACTAGTACTATCACAGCTATGTTAGAGCAAAGCAAAAATAGATTTTCATGAAAAATATCTAAATATTCATTGCAATTCTGTACAACAAAAATTGCTTCATTAAGAATATCCAGTAGATTTCTCAATACTTAATTGAAGTTTATTATAGTAGATTCTAGTTAAAATCCTGATTGAAAAACTATGAGGCCTTCAGCAAATCTCTTAATTTCTCAGGACCAGAGTTTACTCAATTACAAAACAAAGTGGTTTTATAAGATCATAAGATCATAGATTTTAAGCTGGAAATGATCTTTGAGACCATCAAGTCTGCTCCTTTATATTTTTTTCTTCATTTTTAATAATATTTTATTTTTCCACAATTACATGTTAAAAACAATTTTTAACATTTTTTAAAGTTTTGAGTTCCAAATTCTATCCTTCCCTTTCTGTCATCCCCTTTCCCTGAGATGATAAGCAAACCAATATTGGTTATACATGTACAATCATGTAAAACATTCTCATATTAAGGTATTTTATATGAGATTTAAACAGCAATAATAATAGAGTGAAAAAAGTGAACACATGTTTCAGTCTGTATTCAGATATCACTTTTTTCTCTGGAGTCAGATAGCATTTTTCATAATGAGTCCTTTAAGATTGTCTTGGATCTTTGTATTGCTGAGAATAACTAAGTCAGTCATAGTTCTTCAATGTATAATATTGCTCTAATTGTGTATATCATTCTCCTTTTTTCTGATCACTTCACTTTGCATAACTTCATGTAAGTCCAGGTTTTTCTGAAATCATCCTGCTTGTCATTTCTTATGGCACAATAATAATCCATCACAATCATCTGTCACAGTTTGTTCAGCCTTTTTCAGTTGATAGACATTCCCTCAATTCCCAATTCTAAGTCACCACAAAAAGAGCTATTACAAATTTTTTATGCAAATAGGTTTCTCCCCATTTTTATAAACTTTTTTGCAATGTAGACCTAGTAGTGGAATTGCTGGATCAAAGGGCATGCACAGTTTTATAGCCCTCTGAACATAATTCCAAATTCTTCTCCAGAAAATGGATGAGTTCACAACTCCACTAACAATACATGAGCAGCTAAGTTTTCCCACATCTCCTCTAACATTTATCATTTTCCTTTTTTGTCATATTAGCCAATCCATTGGTATGAGGTAGTACCTCACAGTTGTTTTAATTTGTATTTTTCTGATCAATAGTGACAGGCCCATTTTTTTCATATTACTTACTATATAGTTTTGATTTCTTCTAAAAACTATCTGTTCATATCTTTTGACCTTTGTCAGTTGGAGAATGACTTGTATTCTTATAAATTTCACTTGTATTCCTGATAAATTTGGCCTTCATCAGGGATACTTGTTAGAATCTTCTCCTCCAGTTTTCTGCTTTCTTTCTAATTTTAGTTGCATTGGTTTTGTTTCTCTTTATTCCAGAGATGAAATAATTTTGGCTGAAAGTCAAGGCCTGCAGAGGTAGTAATTAGCTGAGACAGAATTAGTCCTTATTATGACAACTAGCTATGTAAGAAGAAAAAGTATCAGGAAAAAAGAGAAGTAAAAAAAAAAGAAGATAGAGAATAGAAAATGAGAGTGAAAAAAATAGGAAGGGGGAAAAAGAGGAAAGAAAAAGAGGGAAAGAAGAAAAAGGAGGGAGAGAAGAACAGAAAGGGAAGAAAAAAGCGGGAGGGAAGAGAAGAATGAGAGAAGAAAATAATATTTTATGACAGAATATAAAAAGGTAGCTCTGGAGCTAGTAAGATCTCAATTCAATTATCTTCTCTACCACATAATAGCTGTGTAACACTGAGCAATTTGCTTAATTTCTCTGTGCTCTAGACTACTATGAGACTATAAGGTGCAAAGAAATAAGGTGCTAATCTGTATTCCTTGATGAAATGTCTTCATCTGGGAATTTCTTATACCAATGAAACCACAAGTCTTCAGTATTTATCCTGTCCCAAAAGAGATAACTTGTGGTTAACCTAAGGACCCAGCTGCTTATTTGCAAAGATTTTAATTAAATTTAATTTTCAACTTTTTTGTTCTCATTGTTGGACCTGTATGGTTATGATTTTTCCCCTTTTCCTTAAATGAACTTGTACTGAGCTGCATGACCCTGTATAAAGAGTGATCCAAATGTAAACCACTAGTGCAAGTGAAATCTACCATAGGAGCCTTATAATTTCTGCTTTTCCCATGATGAAGAGCTCAAACTTAATTTTTCATTAATGTAGGAATTTTTTGCATCTAATTTTACAAATAATGTAAGCTTAGGGAGAAGAGAATAAGTATAACTTGCTCATTGGGCCAAGCTAAAATTCTCTTTGCTCAATCCTTACCCATTTTACATAGCTACACTACATGTAGCAGTAGGACAAATCGAAAATCAGCATGTATGTCAAACAGGAGGATACCTGAGTAGTGTAATTTATACAAGGAAGCCAATTTAAGCACCTCATTTAAATTTCATGGAAATGGCCTTATGTGTCCAGCAGCTGACTATGGAATAAGGGAAGGAGAGCCTCATTTGCCCAACCCCTCATTTTCTCTCACTGACAGTGTTTAAAGTCTAGCCTCTAGCTCTCTTCCTGAAAACAAAACAAAGCAAAACAAATTACATTTAAACTCTGGTAAACTCCTTCAAGTTCATACATTTTCACTTGCCAACTAATTGTTATTTGCTAATTAGTCCAGATGTGCTTTAATCAACTGGATCTCCCTCTTAGGCCTTTAGTCAGAGAGGCTTGGGTGCTACAACTCTGGGTTAGGATTTCACACTTCTTCCCTCCTCCTTCTCCTCCCCCTCCTATCCTTGTCCCCCAACCTAACAAGCTTATAAAACACAGTCCCAGCACAAAAGCCCTGAATTGAATTTTCTGGCTATGAGAAGTGTGTCTGTTTATTTTAGATCTGAATCTGATTCTAAAGGAAAGAAGCCCAGCCAGACCAAACAGAAAAGAAAACAGGAATAATTTAAGTGGCCCTCCAAGTCTGGAGGTACTTCTAAGTCTTTCCAGTGTCAAAGTACTGCAATTGATTTTATAGACTAAAAACAACTAGGGAGTCTCTTCCTCTATTTCATTTAATAATTCTATTTTCATTGGCCAGGAAAATATACTAACTCACCCTGAGGTAGATAACTCCATGGAGTTTTTATTTTAAATATCCTTAATATCCTTTTATTTATTTACTTATTTTTGAGGAGAGAGAGAGAGAAGAGAGGGAAGAGAAGAGAAGAGAAGAGAAGAGAAAAGAAGAGAAGAGAAGAGAAGA
>JAJPUD010008458.1:42486-55430 GCA_023553655.1 Myrmecobius fasciatus | reverse complement strand
TACTCTGTTTACTGGGTAGGAAGATAGATCTTTGTTTACTTAACTAAGAGGTTAGATTCCTTTCCTTCCACAAGGACTTTTGCCTTAATAGGCTTTCTGTACATATATGCATTTAGTCCACCTTAGAAGCTAAGTGTACAGAAAATGTAATTGAACTTGAGATTTAGTTTGCTTGGAAGAATTAGGATTTCTGAAGATTGGCCCTTCCTTGATCTTGCCTCCTCTCTCCTCATAACTGCCATTGAGGTGAAAAGAATTGGCATGACTGCCAATTCTATACATATGTTTCCTTATTTGCCTTTGGACTTCCAAAGAAGTAGGAGCTAGATGAGTTTACCTCACTTTTTTCTCTTCTCTTCATTGTTGAGGGCTTTAAAAGCAGGTAAAGCTTCTAGACTGTGACTTGTTTCCTATTCTTTTTTTCTCCTCTTTCTTTTTTTCCACTAGTATAATATACATAATCCACAAATTCCCAGCCATATTGAGAATAGACAATATAGTACCACCTTTTTTTATAGGAACAATGGTGATATTTATATTTCTTGGATTGTCTTTATAATTATTAACAATTATTGAATATTATAATTAGTAATTATTGATAGATTTATTTGTTCTTAAACAAATGATTCCCTGGATGGTTTGAATGTTTAGTTAGTTCATTTTATAACAAATTGATATGTTCACTACTAAGCTAAGAATTTCTCTTTGGTATATATTCCAATAATCCACATTAAATACCTCTAGTTTTCTTTCCAGAGCAAAATATATAGCTATATTTTTCTAGAACATTAAGACAAGGCTAAAAGATTATAGGTTCTTTTGTACTACAGTAAATTTGAGGGTATATCAGACTTAGGTGGTGGAAGATGATAGGCATCTTTCTTCTACCTCAAATCCTCAATGTGGGAGTTTGGATAGACCATTCAGAAGGAGATGGGAGGATATGGTCCATTCATCAATTTATATAAAGAAAGTATTCACATATTAGACCTATATAACTTTTAAAAAGTACAAAGTTTGCTTTTTACAAGAATTTGGCCATTATTTTAGTTGCATTTTCCCAAAAAATTGACCTGATTTACTTTTTTGACATAGTATGGCTTGGTGGCCTTAATTGGGGACTATTTTAAATAAACTGGATGTCGCTTCAGATCAGCAGGACTTGGCAGAACACAGTAGGGGTCCTCATGACACACTGGATTTTTCTTACATTGACTGTTTCCTCTCTCACATCCTGTCAGCATATCACACAGTGAGCCCATTTTACATGGTTATACATTGGGAGCATGAGGTGCTCTGTAGCTTATTTACTCACAACAGACACAACAGGAGTTATAATCAAAGGAATGATGAGGATGCACAGTTGTTAAGGGAAATGGAACAGATGGTTAGAACAAATGACTTGATGCTCCTGGGTGACTTCAAATGTTCAGGTATTTGTTGGAGAAAATATGTAGAGCAGTAAATGTCCTCAATAATCTTTTAAATGTCACAGTAGATAATTTTCTTTCAGAAATGGTAGGAAACCAAAGGGGGGGGAGAAACAAGTGAATCTATATTAGAAATCATTTGATAACAGAAAGCAGTGGTCACATGAGGGAAAAATGTTTGGTGGCATAGTGAGAATTGAGGGACTGTCCATAAATCACAACCAAATATTCTTCATTCTTCATAAATAATGTTAATGTTAATGTACTAATACTGTAAAGGCATACATACTTTGAGGTATGTACTAAGCCATTTAGGTGCTTATCCAGTTTTCCTTCTCACCAAAAAGTATGCATTTGAAAAAATGACTGGTTGAGATAGCTGGTTAGGCTTGACATCAGGAAGGCCTAATTCAGATCTGACTTCAGGCAGTTACTAGCTGTATGGCCCTAGGCAAGTCACTTAACAAGTCTGCCTCAGTTTCCTCAAATACAAAACAGCAATAATAATTGTATTGACCCATGGATTGTTGCGAGGATCAAATGAAATCTTTTTTTTTTCTTTTTAAAAGCATAGCACAATACCTGACAAAGATAGGTTCTATATAAATACTTATTCCCTTACATTGAATCCTTGTATTTCAATGTTCCATAGGCAATAAAAATAACAAACAACTTGTTCATGGGAGATTTAACCCAAGACTAACTCCATTATACCATGTCCCAATCAAAAAAGCTAAAAAGCCACAGGCTGAGATAGAAGGTAATCTAATGAACACATCAGATCATGATGTGGCATTCTAACCATGAAGAGTTAAACTTTTGGAAGACAAACTCTGGAACTAAAGGGCATAATGACAAACGAAGTTTTTCATTAAAAACAAAACTAAAATTGCCAAGGAATTGAACAGCTTAGGGCAAATTGATTATTTTAGGTATTGATTGATTTTTAAATCAGTCATCCTTATTCAGTATTCATCATACTTCAAACTTTAATTAAGGAAATAAACCAAACTCATCGATGTTAGAAACATCTTGCCCTTGAACTAGACTCAAAAGTAACCACAGATCGATTTGGCCAAGTGTCATACAGGAAAAGTTTCCTAAAAAGAGCCTTTAAATAGGGAAGGTTTGTATATGTATTGTAGGAGAAGAATTATCATAGATTGAGAGGCAGAAAGTTTATCCCATTGAATACATTCTCTTTACTTTTAAAAATAGGCCCAAACAATTGAGTTTCCTGATTAAACAGGTAGTAACTGGCACCAGAAGTGATTTAAAATCAGATCCTCTTACTCTAAAGAGGTGTGGGTTTTTTGTTTGTTTGTTTGTTTATCACACTGTACTCTATACTACATTGCTTTTTCCCTTAGCAACCAGGATCTGGGTTCATATGAAATCTCAGGAAGGAAAAAGATAGTGATCAGATGTACCAAAGGAAACTATTGCCAAGAGAAACAGAAAAGAAAAGAACAATTACAAGAACAACAAAAAGAATCATGGAGATTTCCATAAAATAATGAAAATATATGTTTATAAAGTCCTGCAGAAACTCATTTTCTTGTAACCAATTTAATTACAATCCTCTTTAAAAAAGTGGCAGGTAGGTGGCGTAGTGGATAGAGCACCAGCCCTGAAGTCAGAAGGACCTGAGTTCAAATCTGATCTCAGACACTTAACACTTCCTAGCTGTGTGACCCTGGGCAAGTCACTTAACCCCAATTGCCTCAGCAAAAAAAAAAAAAAAGACAAATGGAGGTCCTCTTTCATCAACATTAAGTGAAACTGCCTTACTTTTTAGACAATCAACTTCTCTTTCCTGTGTTATTAATTCTGAATTGAAATTCCATATTCTATTTCCGCATTTAGAAACTTAATACTTATGTGTAACCATAGGTAAGTCATGTAATCTTTGTCACAGTTTTGCCAATTGTAAAATGGGCAAGATAAAACGCATACCTTACAGGATTGTTGGATCAAACTAGAATATTTGTGAAGCAATTTCCACAGTTTTGTGTTGGTCAAATGAAGTATTTGTCAAGCACATAGAGTAGTGCCTGGTGCAAAATAGGTGCTAAGCACATTCTTATTTGCTTCCTCTTCCTTTCCCAAGTACTCTAGTAAGTCTTAGAGATACAAAAGTAAAAACAAAATAAAACCAAACCAAAAAAAAAATTATTGCTTTCAAGGATTTCATAGTCTAATGGGGATTCTACATGCTAACAATTCTGTGAAAACAAGAGCTATGAGTGACAAACTTCAGGTAATTTTAGAGGGAAAATTCTAAGATTCATGAGAAATGGCTTCCTGCAGAAGTTGAAACTTCAATTAAGACTTGAAGGAAGTCAGGAGGTATAACTAAGGAAGGGGAAATATTACAGAGCTAAGAAACAATGGATCAAAATAAATGGAGTCTACTTATAGAGTATGTTGTTCAAGGAACAGTTAAGAAGTTATAAGAAGGAATGTAATATGAATGGAATAGTAGGAAAGGTCCAGGTTTTGAAAGGCTTTGAAAACAAACTGAGGATTTTATATTTGATTCCAGAAGTAATAAGTAGTTAACAGAATATTTTGGTTAGAAGATGTCATTCAAATATATATTTTGGGAAAAATCACTTTGAAAGCTAAATGGAAGTTATTGTTTGTTTTCAAAGAGAACCAATGGTATTAAAGGGTGATATTTTTTCCTTATTCATGCAGTGTATTTAAGTGGAACAGAGCTGCACAAAGTCTTCAGTCTCACTCTCTTTTCCAGAGACAAAAGTCAAGATAACTGCTGATAACCTGGGATGCAATTGATGACTTTGGGACCTTGGATGTCTCTTAAGTGTTCCACAGAAGCTGCTTTAACCATGTTTATGACCCTTGAAAATAATTTATCTCATATACCCATTTCTGTCCAGGGGAGTCCTTACATACTTGGGGTAGACAGCCCCTTAATTCAACAATTGGTTTGAGGCCTGTTGGTTACCATCAATTTAGTTTAGCTCATCTGCCAAGACTGGAAACTGCAGCATAGCTACTGCACACACTACAGCTTCTTAAAGCCACATGATCAGCTGTGGAAGAAATGGTCATGAAAATCAAAGGTGGACAAGCAGTTCAGCATACCCTATCATTAGAGGAGCTAGTCTTGTCTTAGTACTCCATATACCAAAATGGAACAAAGATAACAAAAGGAAGAGACTTTAGTCAGAGGGACCAGTGATTATTAGGATAGTCCAAAGTAAGACAATGAAGAGCTGGACCATGATGTTGACAATATCATAAGAAAAAGGAGGGAATTAATGAAAGGTATCTGGAAAGTGGAAACAATAGGATTTGACCATTGTTTGAATATGGGAGTGTTGAGTAGAGAGTATGTTGTCAAGAATGAGAAACTATATTTTTGAACTGGGTGATTAAGAGGCTGGTGGCACTTTTGACAAAATAGGGAAGTTAGGAAAAGTATAGTATTTGGTGGAATGATAATGAAGTAAATTTTGTACATGTTGACTATAAGTTGCCTGCAGCATTCTAGTTTGAGTTGTCTAAAAGACAATTGGAGTTGAAGCCTGGAGGTTGGGAGAGAAGTTAGAATTGTACAAGTAGATCTAAGAATCATAAATGTAGATATAATTATTGAAACCATGGGACCTGATTTTATCAATCATTAAATGAAATAGTTCATATAGAGAAAAGAAGGTCTTCAGAAGACTCATAGGGAATTCCCAGTTAGAAGGTATGACATAAGTAGAAATTTAGCAAAAGAGACAGAGGAGCATTTAGATAGGTAGGAAAAGAAAAAAGGAGAGAATGATGTCACAAAAACCCATACAGAAGAGTGCATTAAAAGGAAAAAAAATGTTGATCAATAGTGCTAAATGCTTCAGAGAGTTCCAAAATGATGAAGATTTAGACAATTAAGATATTATTAGTAACAATAGAAAGTGATTACAATTAATCATCGAAGTGAGAAATCATAATGAATTATGGGACACCATAATATAAAGAGATAAGAAGAGAATGAAAGGGGAAAAAGTAGAAGCAACTATTATAGATAGATTTAACAAAGAGTTTAACCATAAAAGATAGGTGAAGTATAACTTGTAACTAAGAGGAACAGACAGATGGAGCTTTTTTAATATGGTGATGGAAGAAATGGCCATGTTTGTAAGTATAATAGAAGTAAAGAAAGGAGGTAATAATAAGCAGCAATTTGTTGAACAGATAAGATGAAATAGAATAAGAGACTTGCAGAGTAGTTGTCTTTGTAAGAAAAAAGGCCCTTTCCATGTGAAATGGGTGAAAAAACAGATAGGAGCAGAAGAAATCTGATGTGCAATGAAGAGGGGGAAAGAAGATACACTAAGTAAAATGGTCTAATTTTTTCAGTAAAGTATTTTTTTTTGTTAGTTCTCAAGTTAAGAGGGCAGGCAGTGAGATGGCAAAATGCTGAGCCTGGTGTCAGGCGACTCACTTTTGTGGGTTCAATCTCACTTCAAGATACTTAGTAGCTAAGTGATTTGGGTAAATTATTTAATCCTGTTTGCCTCAATTTCTTTATCTGTAAAATGAGTTGGAGAAGGAAAGGGAAAATGATTTTAGTATCTTTGTTGAGAAAACCCCAAATGAGGGGGATTTCAGGGGGTGGAACCAAGATGGCGGAGATCAGGCAGGAATCTCTGTAACCTCCTCTAACCCTCCCTCAAACCAACAACATATGAAGCCTCTAGACTGATTTTGAAGCAAAAAAAAAAAATCCACACTATCTGGAGGACAACACATTTCTAGAAGAAGGTACTCTAGAAGAACTTCAAAACAGGTCTGTTTTAATTGGGCAGGGGGGTGGTCTGCTGAACCCAGACTGCAGCACAGGGAGACCAGGACAGGGAGCTGGAGCAGGGAGCTGCAACAGGAGTCAGACCAGGAGTGTGATCGTTGTGCTTTTCACACACCTGGGAGTCTTCTGCAGGCCTCTTAGGCCAATCTGTCCTGATTGTGGGCAGGTGGGTTGGAGGGTCTGCCTTTTGTGAGGGGTAGATTGTGAACCCTGATGAGCATCAGACTTAGCTGCCAATACACAGGACCCTAGGGTGATCAATCAATCAGCAGAACTGATCAGCACCTGAAATAATTCAATCAGCAGAACTGCCCCAGGGTGAATTAAAGCAGCCGTCCCTCCTTTGCCTTGAACAGACCTCAAATGCTGAGGCCCCTAAAAATAAAGTAACTCCAGAAAAAGCCTCAAAGAGAGACATAAACTGGTCTCCATGTCACAAGGCTTTCTTTTAAAGATTACATTAAGGATCTTAAAAGAGAGTTGGAAGAAACATGGGGAAACGAAATGAGATCACTGCAAAATAAAATGGAAAAAATGGAAAAAGACTACAAGGAACAAAATGGCCAATTACAAAAGGAACTAAAAACAGTAACTGAAGAAAATAAGACATTAAAAATTAAAATCGAACAATTGGAAATGAATGACTCATCAAGACTTCAAGAATCATTAGATGGAGGTGGTCATCAAAAACAAAATACTGGGGAGGGGGTAAGGGAGTAAGGGGAAAGGGAAGAGAAAAATATAACTTTGGGTAATTAAGATGGCAGGAAATATAGATATAGTCATTTTAACTGTGAATGTGAATGGGATGAATTGTCCCATGAAACAGAAACAGATAGTGGACTGGATTAAAAGCCAGAATCCTACAATATGTTGTTTACAAGAAACACATTTAAAATATAGAGATACATACAGAGTGAAGATAAAGGGCTGGAGCAGGATCTTTTATGCTTCAAGTGAACAAAAAAAAGCAGGGGTAGCAATCCTTATCTCAGATCAAGTAAAAGCAAAAATAGATCTAATTAAAAGAGATAAGGAAGGAAACTATATTTTACTAAAGGGTACCATAGACAATGAAGCGGTACAAATACTAAACATATATGCACCAAGTGGTATAGCATCCAAATTCCTAGAGGAGAAACTAACAGAGATGCAAGGAGAAATAGACAGTACAACTATACTAGTGGGGGATCTCAATCTTGCTCTCTCAGAATTAGATAAATCAAACCACAAAATAAATAACAAATAAGTTAGGGAGATAAACAAAATGTTAGAAAAGTTAGGTATGACAGATCTCTGGAGGAAATTCAATGGTGATAGAAGGGAGCATACTTTTTTCTCAGGGGTTCATGGAACTTATACGAAAATTGATCATGTGTTAGGACATAAAAACTTGAAAATCAAATGCAGAAAAGCAGAAATAGTAAATGTATCCTTTTCAGATCATGATGCAATAAAACTCACATGTAATATAAGGCCAGGAGAAAATAGACCAAAAGTTAATGGGAAATTAAATAATCTAATCCTGAAGAATGAATGGGTGAAAGAGCAAATTATAGACACAATCAATAATTTCATCCAGGAGAAAGACAATAATCAGACAACATACCAAAATTTGTGGGATATGGCCAAAGCGGTTATAAGGGGTAGCTTTATATCTCTAGATGCTTATTTGCATAAAATACAGAAAGAGAAGATCAATGAATTAGGGTTACAATTAAAAAAACTAGAAAAAGAGCAAATTAAAAACCCTCAATTAAATACCAAATTGGAAATTCTGAAAATAAAAGGTGAGATTAATAAAATTGAAAATAAGAAAACTATTGAATTAATAAATAAAACTAAGAGTTGATTTTATGAAAAAACCAACAAAATAGATAAGCCTTTAGTTAATTTGATCAGAAAAAGGAAAGAGGAAAATCACATTGTTAGTCTCAAAAATGATAAGGGAGAACTTTCCTCCAATGAAGAGGAAATTAGAGAAATAGGAGTTTCTTCGCCCAACTGTATGCCAATAAATTTGATAATCTAAATGAAATGTAGGAATATCTACAAAAATATAGATTGCCCAGGTTAACAAAAGAGGAAAGAAATGATTTAAGTAGCACCATCTTAGAAAAAGAAGTAGAACAAGCTATTAATCAACTCCCTAAGAAAAAAATCTCCAGGGCCAGATGATTTTACATGTGAATTATACCAAACATCCAAAGAACAATTAATTCCAATACTATATAAACTATTTGAAAAAATAGGGACAGAAGGTATACTACCAAATTCCTTCTATGATACCGATATGGTGCTGATAGCTAAACCAGGTAGAGTGAAAACAGAGAAAGAAAACTATAGACCCATTTCCCTAATGAATATTGATGCAAAAATTTTAAATAAGATTTTAGCAACAAGATTACAGAAAGTTATCTCCAGGATAATACATCTTGACCAAGTAGGATTAATACCAGGAATGCAGGGCTGGTTCAATATCAGGAAAACTATCAGCATAATCAATTATATTAATAACCAAACTAACAAAAACCATATGATTATCTCCATAGATGCAGAAAAAGCCTTTGATAAAATCCAACACCCACTCCTATTAAAAACACCAGAGAGTATAGGAATAAATGGGCTTTTCCTTAAAATGAATAGTAGCATCTAATTAAAACCATCAACAAGCATCATATGTAATGGAGACAAACTGGAACCATTCCCAAAAAGATCAGGAGTGAAACAACGCTGCCCACTGTCACCATTACTATTTAATATTGTATTAAAAATGTTAGGTTTAGCAATAAGAGAAGAAAAAGAGGGAAAAGGAATTAGAGTAGGTAATGAAGAAACCAAATTATCATTCTTTGCAGATGACATGATGGTATACTTAGAGAACCCTAGAGACTCAACTAAAAAAGTACTAGAAACAATTCACAACTTTACTAAAGTTGCAGGATTCAAAATTAATCCATATAAATCATCAGCATTTTTATATATTACCAACAAAGTTCAGCAGCAAGAGACAGAAAAAGAAATTCCATTCAGAATAATGGATGATAGCATAAAATATTTGGGAATCTATCTGCCAAGAAAAAGTCAGAAACTATATGAACTAAACTACAAAACACTTTCCACACAAATAAAATCAGACCTAGTCAATTGGAAAAACATTAAATGCTCATGGGTGGGCTGAGTGAATATAATAAAAATGACAATATTACCCAAACTAATTTACTTATTTAGTGCCATACCAATCAAACTCCCAAAAAACTATTTTCAGATCTAGAAAAAATAGTAGCAAAGTTCATTTGGAAGAAGAAAAGGTCAAGAATTTCAAGGGAATTAATGAAACAAAAGACAGATGAATGTGGCCTTGCTGTACCAGATATAAAACTATATTATAAAGCAGCAGTCATCAAAACCATTTGGTACTGGCTGAGAAATAGAGCAGTCGCTCAGTGGCATAGGATAGGATATCAGGACAAGCTAGGTAATAACGTTAGCAATTTACTGTTTGATAAACCCAAAGACCCCAGGTTTTGGGATAAGTACTCACTATTCAGCAAAAACTGCTGGGAAAATTGGAAACTAGTGTGGAAGAAGTTAAGGCTGGACCCACACCTAACACCACACACCAAGATAAGATCTAAATGGGTTCATGATCTAGATATAAAGAGTGATATTATAACAAAATTAGAGGAACATAGGATAGTTTACCTCTCAGACCTGTGGAGATAGAACAAATTTATGTCCAAAGAAGATCTGGAAGTCTTAATTGAACACCAGATAGATAATTTTGATTATATTAAGTTAAAAAGTTTTTGTACTAACAAAACTAATGCAGACAAGATTAGGAGGGAAGCATCAAATTGGTAAATCATCTTTACATTTAAGGGTTCTGATAAAGGTCTCATCTCTAAGATATAAAGAGAATTGTATCATATTTATAAGAATCAAACCATTATCCAATTAATAAATGGTCAAAGGATATGAACAGATAATTTTCAGATGATGAAATTAAAACTATTTATAATCATATGAAAAGGTGCTCCAAATCACTATTGATCAGAGAAATGAAAATTAAGACAACTCTGAGGTACCACTACACACCTGTCAGATTGGCTAAAATGACAGGAAAAGATAATGATGAATGTTGGAGGGGATGTGGGAAGACTGGGACACTGATGCATTGTTGGTGGAGCTGTGAACAGATCCAACCATTCTGGAGAGCAATTTGGAGCTATGCTCAAAAAGTCATCAAACTATGCATACCCTTTGACCCAGAAATCATAAAAGACATAAGGGCCCCACATGTGCAAGAATGTTTGTGGCAGCTCTTTTCATAGTGGCTAGAAATTGGATACTGAATGGATGCCCATCAATTGGAGAGTGGCTGAATAAATTATGGTATATGAATGTTATGGAATATTATTGCTCTGTGAGAAATGACCAGCAGGACGATTTCAGAGAGGCCTGGAGAGACTTGCATGAACTGATGCTGAGTGAAATGAGCAGAACCAGGAGATCATTATACACGGCAACAACAATACTATATGAGGATCAGTTCTAAGTGACATAACTCTCTTCAACAATGAAATGCTTCAAACCAATTCAAATTGTTCAGTGAAGAAAGCCATATACACCCAGAGAGAGGGTTGTGAAATGTTGACCACAACATAACATTTTCATGTTCTCTATTGAGGTTTGCTTGCATTGTATTTCCTTTATCGGAACTAGATAAATCAAACCACAAAATAAATAAGAAAGAAGTTAAGAAGGTAAACACAATGTTAGAAAAGTTAGGTATCATAGATCTTTGGAGGAAATTAAATGGAGACAGAAGGGATTTTACTTTTTTCTCAGTAGTCCATGGAACTTATACAAAAATTGACCATGTGTTAGGACACAAAAGCCTCAAAATCAAATGCAGGAAGGCAGAAATAGTAAATGTATTTGTTTCAGATCATGATGGAATAAAAATCACATGCAATATAAGGCCAGGAGAAAATAGACCAAAAAGCAATTGGAAACTAAATAATTTTATCCTAAAGAATGAATGGGTGAAACAGCAAATTATAGACACAATTACTAATTTCATCCAAGAGAATGACAATAATAAGACAACATACCAAAATTTGTGGGATACACCCAAAGTGGTAATAAGGGGAAACTTTATATCTCTAGATGCTTATTTGCATAAAATAGAGAAAGAGAAAATCAATGGATTGGCTTGCAACTAAAAAAGCTAGAGAAAGAACAAATTAAAAACACCCAATTAAATACCAAACTTGAAATCCTAAAAATAAAAGGAGATATTAATACAATTGAAAGTAAAAATATTGAATTAATAAATAAAATTAAAAGTTGGTTTTATGAAACAACCAACAAAATAGATAAACCTCTAGTTAATTTGATTAGAAAAAGGAAAGAGGAAAATCAAATGGTTAGTCTCAAAAATGAAAAGGGAGAACTTTCCACCAATGAAGAGGAAATTAGAGCAACAATCAGAACTTACTTTGCCCAACTTTATGCCAATAAATTTGATAACCTAAGTGAAATGGAGGAATATCTAAAAAAATATAGATTGCCCAGATTAACTGAAGAGGAAATAAATTACTTAAATAATCCCATTTTAGAAAAAGAAATAGAAGAAGTCATTAATCGACTCCCTAAGAAAAAATCCCCAGGACCAGATGGATTTACATGTGAATTCTACCAAACATTTAAAAAACAATTAACTCCAATATTATATAAACTATTCAAAAAATAGGGAATGAAGGACTCCTACCAAACTCCTTTTATGATACAGACATGGTACTGATACCTAAACCAGGTAAAACAAAAACAGAGAAAGAAAATTATAGACCAATCTCCCTAATGAATATTGATGCAAAAATCTTAAATAAAATATTAGCAAAGAGATTACAGAAAATCATTCCCAGAATAATACACCATGACCAAGTAGGATTTATACCAGGAATGCGGGGATGGTTCAATATTAGGAAAACTATTAACAAATTTGACTATATCAATAATCAAATTAACAAAAAACATATGATAATCCCAATAGATGCAGAAAAAGCATCTGATAAAATCCAACATCCATTCCTATTAAAAACATTAGAGAGGAAGATGGCGAACTGCGGACAGCTTTCTCTGTGAACTCCTTTGGGACCTTCCCTCAAACCCAGACAAAGTGAGCCTTGGAACTGGTTTGTGAGTGAAGGCTCCACCAAACATTTGGACTACAACGCACTTCTATCAAAAATCTACCTGGAAAGAACTCCGGAGAAGGTTAGCCTCAGGGGAAATCGGCTGCTGGTCGCAATCAGACTCCAGCCGGGGCGGAAGTCAGGGCTGCGATAGAGGGCCGGATTTAAGGCACCCAGGAAGCCCCTGGGAGACGCCTGGGCCACTTTGCTCTGCTTGCGGGCAGGTGCTTTGACAGATCTGCCTTTGGTAAAGGGTGGATCTAGAGAAACTGAAAACGTGGTCTAGCCCCACCAGCCTCAGACCGGAAGTCAACTCGGCAAACTGCCCCAGGGCAAATACAAATCATTGCAGTTTTCTCTGTTTTTGACCAATATCCCAACTTTAAACCATGAGCAAGAAGCAGAAGAGAGCTCTCACCATAGAAAGCTTTTACGCAGAAAAAATAGAACAGTCCCCAGATCCTGACATTATGAAAACAATCCCAGATGAAG
>JAJPUD010008458.1:0-29419 GCA_023553655.1 Myrmecobius fasciatus | reverse complement strand
AAGGAAGGAAGGAAGAAAAGAAAGAAAGAAAGGAAGAAAGAAAAGAAAAGAAAAGAAAGAAAAGAAAAGAAAAAGAAAAGAAAAAGAAACAAGGTTTCCAAGTTCAATAAACACTGTAGCTAAATTGAACAATTTAATACAGAGATAACAAATTCTACAAGTCATCTGGAAGGGAAAAACAACTTCAAATACAAAGGAAAGGACATTTGAATAATGCAATGATTCATTCCAAATATTACATATATCTTTTCTCCCTTATCCTTCAAATCTGAACTTAATTATAAAGGACAAAATATGTATGTTCATTAATACAGAAGAATTTGAAATCGTTTTTAGAAAGAAAGCCAGAACTGAAGACATTTTCTTCTCAAACATTCCAAACAACGGAAATTCAGGAAGAGTCATTGAATTCACACAGCAACAGAAACAAAGTGACAACAAAAAAGCAAGAAGAAACTTCTTTCTCAATATACATAGAGACAAGGATAAAGACAAAAATCTGGTAGAGGAAACAGAGAAGAGGTAGACAAGAAAAATTTTGTATAGAACCTAGTATGTAAAAAATATATAAAGATTGGGGCAGCTAGGTGGCACAGTGGATAGAGCACCAGCCCTGAAGTCAGGAAGACCTGAGTTCAAATCTGGTTTCAGACACTTAACATTCCCTATCTGTGTGACCCTGGACAAGTCACTTAACCTCAATTGCCTCAGCAAAAAAGCAATATACATATATATATATATAAATTAAGTGGGTCTTATATGAGAAGAACCTTTTAAAATATTCCATCTTAGAAATGGGATCTTTACTGGTATTAAACATTGTGCATGTTTTTGTGATTTTTTTTAGTTTATTAATCAGTTATGTCAATTTGTTTTTTTTTCTCTTAAAATACTATTTATCTTATGGATTCACTCTTGGGGAAGTAGAGGATAAATGAGATACTATGGTGATATAAGAAATTTTAAATATCAATAAAATTTATTTTAAAAATTAATCTCATTCCTGGCAGCAAGCAAGTGGCAAATAACTTTTTAGTTTTCTTTTCTTTTGACTTTGCTTAAAAAACAACAACAAAAACAAAATAAGGGGTACATAAATTCTAAATATAGATAAAATATTTTTTATCATTCATATGATGTTGCCAAGAATCATCTTTATGCCAAGGGGTGAGATACTAAAGATCCTCAACATTCAGGGACAGTTTGTGCTGCATCTTTTTCAATCTTTGATTTATTTCTGATTTTAAAAGTACAAATTTATCAAGTATTTTATAAATTATTTATTGAAGGTTTATTTTTATAATTCAATAATGTTATGAACTAATATTTAATTTAATAAATAATATGCTTCACTACAATCAAAAACAAATCTTATATTTAGTTAATAATCATTCCAATGTAGTAGTACTATAAATTTGTTGTAATTTTATGAACCAACTTCATTTGCCTTGCTTTATTCAATAAATTCCTTTTTCAAGAAAAAGAAAGAGATTGAGATCTCCTTTGTACTTTGATATGAGATGGCCCCAACAAACCTGATGCAGAATTCTGGAATCAGAAAAAGCAGAACAACAACAAAAGATTAATAAAGAATTGAAACCCCCAAGGAACAAAATAGAGAACAATTAGCTGTCCTTGAGGCGTACATCTAGTCAACATGAACTATATAACAGGGTACAGAAGAAACTTACAGATGAAATTGCTGAATCAATGATAGTGAGCTTTGAAGTATTGGAAAATGAAAGAGATTCTTCAGGATTGGAGAAAAGCAAATGTGACTCATTTTCCAATATATATATATATATATATAGACAGGATTCAAACTCACCAAGTTATTCTTTCTAAATTTAGAAGAATAGAATTTAGAAAGAATTTAGAATTTAGAAAGAATAACTTGGTGAGCTTGAATCCTGTCAGAATTCTAGACTATATTATTAAAGGTGTAGCTATTGAGCATCTAAAAACTGGTCAAATGAGCATAAAGCCAATATCAATGAATTCATCTATAAGAAGTCATATCAGGTTAATTGCATATCCTTTTGTTGTGCCTGTCTCAGTTTCCCTCAGTTTCCCTCAGTTACTGTCTCAGTCTCCCTTAATTGCTGTTTCAGTCTCCCTTAATTGCTCTGTCCCAGAATAGCAATCCCTACTTCCTGACCTTCAGAAATAATTGGACTCACATTCCAAAGTAATCATGAAACCTCCAGATGGTCAGCCTCGACCTACCTCTTATCTATCTATGTGACCTAGACGAAGTAGTCTTCTTTGGCAAGGCTCCTTACTCCTAACCTGTCAGAACTAAATTTATGGTTTCCTTGGACACCAGATGTGCTCAGCTGTTCCCATGAGTTCTTTGTCTCCCTGAGCTATAGGACCCTATATAATATTTGAAGTTCCTTGATGGAGCTGCTGTATACTTTGTATTCAGTCGGCTAACATGGCTGTGGCTGGGTTGGTCCCTGGCCTGGATTGTGTGCTTTGAGACATGAGTCCCACCAGTCCTGATCCATAGCTATGAATTCTGAACTCTCAATTAACATCAATAAAGCATTACCTAATTTCCATGTGTGATACTGCCTCAGTTTCTCCCTGAGCATTACACTTTTTTGATGGAATTAAAAGAATAGCAGATTAAGTGAATGGTAGAATGTTTAACATATTGGATTACTTGCCATCTACCAGAGGGGGTAGAGGAAAGGGAAAAATTTAAAACAAGGTTTTGCCAGGGTCAATGTTGAAAAATTATCCATGCATATGCTTTGAAAATAAAAAGGTTTAATAAAAACTTTAAAAAGAGAGAATGGTATGGATATCATCTACCTAGATTTCATTATATTTCACAAAATCTTGGTCCCCTCCTTTAGTATGGCTTACAAGTGACCCTGTGTTTTAAAAGGTTGATGAGACAGGTTATGCAAGCTCTGACAGATTAGATTTTTCATATGAGAAAGTCTTTGAAGGTAGTCCAAAAGATAAGACTACATCTGTTTGTCAAGGCCCAGCATACTTAAATATAATGATGTTCATTGCCAATAGTCTCTTCACTAGATATTGAATTATCTAGTGCTGGCAACGTAAGAAACAAATAAAAATACCAAACATTCCTTAGGCCTATATAGTTCCTTTCAACTTCTATAGTGAAAGAAAAGTACCACAAAATAGATTAAACAAGGTTTAGAATAATGTAGTTTTTATATTAATTTAACTGTTAGAATTTAAATGTAAACATCTCCTCATCCAGAACTGGTTAGCTTGAGATGTATAATTGTCCTTAGAGCCATGTGATAGTGCTTTAGAGACTGGAAGACTGGAATCCTGGGGTAGCTGTGAAGAAATTTTAATGGAAAATTATCTTACCCTAGATCCAGACAATAGAGCATTTACATCACAATACCAAATGAGTTAAGTACATTTGTTACACTGAATTTTTTTGAATGACAAATAAATGGTAATGGTAATGAAAATTTGTCTACTCACTATTATTCAGTAAACTCCAATGACTCTTTGTTGCCTCTGTTTCACTTTAAAATCCCTAATGAAATTGACCCTAATTTAGCTTTCCTTCCTCATCCTGTCTACACCAACATCCCTATACTTTATATTCCAGCCAAACTGGCTCTCTGTTCTTCCTAAATGACAATTCATCTCCAAACTCTATGCCTTCAAAGTAGCTTCTCCTCATATATGTAATGCACTCCCTATGCTCAATGAATTACTCTTTTCTTTTAAAACATAACTTAAGCTTCACTTTCTATCAGGATTTTTAACCTTTATTTATGCCATTGTCCCCATTAGTATTGTGGTAAAATCAATGAAACCCTTCTCAGAATGTTATTAAATTCATAAAATAAAATATGTAGACTAATCAAAGAAACAAATTATATCAAAATGTTAAAGATAAAGTCACAGATTATAGATTAAAAACTTTTTTTCCATATAATTTTTTCCTGATTTCCCAAATAGCAGTATCATTACTTCCTAACAACATTGTATTTCCTAAATACATTGTATTTATTTGCATTTGTCCTTGTAATTATTTTGTATATTCTTAAAAATTAAGCTTAACTCCTCATAAACAAGACATTTCTATGAAAGGTATTTTCATCACAAACAACAAACACAGAGATTTGATGGTACTCTCAGAAAATCATACTAAAAGAAAATGATGTAGAGACCAGTTTGAGGAATGGAAAAGGAATTGATTGCATCTAAATTCTACTTGCTAAAAGAAGTAAAAACAGGAAATACACACACACACACACACACACACACACAGGTACACACGCATATGAATTACATATTCACCTTTTGTTTTGTAATATCCCTAGTTTTGAAGCTTCTTATTTAAAAAAAAAATTCCTTCTTTCCAAGAATATCTGTCTACTCACACATTCTTCATTGCAGTCAAACTAACTTGCTTGCTATTCTTTGCACATAATATTCCATCTACCCTGCTGATGCCTTTGCCTAGAATGCAGTTCCTTCTCTTCTCCAACAAACAGAAACACTAGTTTCTACTAGTTTCTTTTAGGGTTAAATTCTAGTATCACTTTTTGCATTAGACCTTCTCATATGACCACAAAGTCCTTCTTTAATTCCTTTTAGGAAAAGAAATTATTTAGGGTTTTTTTTTAAGAAGAAAAATACCCAGAAAGCTCTGTATATTTTGTAAGAGGCAGAATTATGTGGTGTATAAAGATCTGGCCTCAGAATCAGAAAGATGTTAGTTTAAATCCTATATATATATATATATATATATTAAACACTATTATATTTTTCCAACATCTAGCTACCTGTTGGTATTATTTTCACAATTAGTTCATATATAACATTTTTAACATTTTGCTTTTAGCATTCGTTGTATAGATCAGGGATCCTTAAACTTTTTATGTCATGGACCCTTTCTGCAGTAGTGAAACTTATGAACCCTATTCTGAGAATAATGTTTTTACATGCATAAAATACGGAGATTTGTAAAGAAAGCCAGTGACATTTAAATAGTTATCAAAATATATTTTTCAAAAAAGTTCATGGAACCCAAGTTGAAAACTCTTGATATAGATGATAATCTTCTATTAAGGAGGTACCATATTACATAGCACTGAAAATAGAAAAGTATTTATTAAAGGCTTTTTGTATTTCTAGCATAATGAAGAAAAAATATGCTCTATTTTGAGTGCAAATGTAATTTTAAAACATTAGATTTTTCTCTTTTCTCCCCTCCAAATTGCCAAATTTACTTTCATTACATGATCAATCTGTTTCTAAGGTTAAGGGTGAGTAACTAGGGAAGAACAATAGAGGAGGAATAAAGACACATGTTCTAGTACTTACTCTGTCACTTGCTCAAAGTATGATCCTAGATAAATCATTTAACATCTCTTCACCTTATTTCCTCATCTATAAAATTAAAGGGTTGGAATGGATTCTCTCCTTAAGTACTAATCTAGTTGTAGAATATTGCTGTCTTATGATATTCCTCTTTGAAAAAAAGCTAAGTGCCACTGAAAGCTGCATTGACTACTTTATGCTATGAGGGTACCATTAATGGGAATCTAAATAATCAGTGTGGAAAAATGAAAAAATCTGAAATATGATGCTGAGAGAAAGAAATAGGGAACAATAAGTTACACCACTGCTAGAAAATAAGATACAAGAAACCTTGCAAAGACCTCTCATCCTAAGGAAGGTAAACCACTCAAGGATTACATTAAGTAACAGGGTTAAGAAGAATATGGTCTGAAAAATTGAGTGTCTTCTAATAACTATAAGTACATGAGTTTGTAAAATGCCATACATAATATCCATGAAATTGTGTGACATAATGTAATAACACGTTATGCTACCATTAACACATTATAACTATGTCATTTGGAAGGCTAATTTTTTTGTGGGTAAAACCACTTAAGTACATAAAATTGAAAATAATGATTATTGTAACTGCTTCCACTTTTCATCTTTAGAAGTTCAGGTTTAAATACTTCATATGCAGTTTATGGGGATATGTAGTTTTCTGAAGTGGCCATATGGTATTCTAAGTAATAATTGCCTTAAAATTCCTATTACATAAATCATAAGATCGCTTCACATCATATCATAATGAGAAGTCAAGGTAAGTCATCTAAAAACTACTTACTATAACATAAAGTAGACCACAGAATTTGATAAGAAATTAAAAGAAAATGACAAGTTAATCATAGAATCTGAGTTAAAAAGAATTCATTGAATATCGGCACACCCTTGCCCAATATGTCAATTTATTCTAGAATATTTCCAGTATGTGGTTATCTAGTCTCTATTTGAACACAATAATTAATGGTGAAGTTTTTATTTTCTAACAATATCCCTTCTATTTTCAGACCCATATATTTATTAGGAAATTCTTATTACTGAACTATAATTTGATTTCCTCAAAATCTTACACAGTGGTCCCAATTATACTCTCTGTAGCTTTATAGGACAAGTCTACTTCTTCCATTCCTCCTTCTATTGAAAAACTGGTATTGTCTCTCCTAATTTTTCTTTAGGATAAATCTCTCCAGTTCATCTAGTTAATTCTCCATGGTCATTATTTCAAATTAACTCACCATTGTGGTTGATTTCCTTTGATTTCATTCAAATTTATCAATGTTCTTCCTAAAATGCTATAGCTCATATTAAAAACAATCCTCCAGATATGATCTGACCAACCTAAAGGATTTCTACCTTATTTTGGAAACAATACTTCATTTAATGAAGCCAAAGTGGATGTGACTTTCCTTGAATGAAATTCTTGTCATATTGAACTTGCACTACAGAAAAATTCTTTTTTTCTTTTGTGTCAACTCTGCCGTATCATTTGCAAGTGCTAGAAGACCACATCCAGGAATTCTGCTATAAGTATGGATTTAACTCAAGGAACTAAGCTCTTTTCCAACTTGAATATTTGAGGATTATGTGTCTAGCTAACTTTACTCCTACCATCTTCTACTTGATTAGGTGAATGATTTTTAGCATATGTGAAGGACTTTACCTTTATTCCCATTAAATTTCTATCTTATTGATAGTTCTATCTTTCCACATTGTCAAGAAAAGTTTTTTTTTTATTTCAAATTCTGTTATTTTGTCAAACCATTTCTTTTATTATCTTGATTGAAGGAATCTCTAAATATGATTGACATGTATACTTTCAATTAAAGTCCATTATACATATATGACCTTGGCCTTTTATGCCCCATCAATCTTAATATCCCCCACTCCTTTATTCACACTATTTTTATGCATTTTGAATTTACTCATTCATTCTTTTTTTTCTTATGTACTGCTCATTCTTTAAAGTAAGACTCAAATGCTACCTTCTTTTGGAAGCCCTGCCTGAAGATCCAAGCTCCTTTTCTATATTAATACCATTTCTCTAAGACTTCTCTTAGAACTTTGCTTTAGTCTGTGATGATGCAACTATCATTAAATAATATGTTGTAGTTTCCAGGTATTTGTGACTATCTTCTCAGTAGACTATAAACTGCAAGGACTAAAATTACATCTTAACTAGGATCTGTATTTTCCCAATGCCTAACCTAATGCTCTACATATCATAACTCAGAAAATGTTTGTTGTATTCTATAATGCCCTTAACATTAAAAATGAACTTTATAAGATCCTCAAATCTATGAACAGAGTAAGTGATATAATAGTTCTTTGTATTATATCAAAATGGTAGACTTTAGTACTTAAGAGGTTAAAAGAATAATATTCTATTATGTACAAGGAAGCAACAGAATTGACACAATGAAAAATAAGACATAAAAGACAAATAAGATCTCTAACCTTAGAAAGTTTAAATTAATAATAAGCTTGATTCAGTCTACCAAACTTATCCTCTTAATTGCTACATATCTTGGTCTTAAAATTTTTCAGGAACTGTATTGAATCTTTACATTAGGTCCAATATCCATGCATGAAATTTTGAAAATATTATTTGGGATTATAGATACAGGAGCATCAAAGATGGCACATTCTCATCTCATCATATTCAAGTTCCCAATGTTATTAGAAGACATCTTTATATTTGTATTATTCATATTTTATGAAATATCTAATAATAATATAGAAATATTATAGTATTTGTTCCCTTTTCTGCACTTTAATCATTAGATTTATTTTTATATCATTTTTGTGGGGGGAGGTTTTCTCACATTATTGTCTAATTTTTCTACTGTTCTTCTTTCCTCGCTGGACTTTGCAACACATCACAATTAATATCATCTGCAAATTTAATTAACGTGCTGTTTATTCCTTCTTCTAGATAATTAATAAAGTTGTTAGAGAAAACTTGGATGAACACCAAGCACCCCACTAGATACCTCCCCCAAATCGGATACACTGCCATTTATAATTAACTTTTGTTTATGGTCCTTATGCACATTTCCAGTATCCATTCTAGAGGAAATTTCAATCAATTTTGAATAAGAAGAAGTATTTTGAGAAAGACACCAACTGTTTCTTATTCTCTGTATTTGACCATTCATAAAACTTGCACCATGGTAAAGCATTTATATTTTTGTCAAAATGATATTGAGATAATTGAGCATTTAAACAATGAAAAGAAAAAAAGAAAAAAAAAGTCTTTTTTCTATTAATATTTTAAATGACTGTCATTTCTAGATGACTTCATTCTCCTACATCATTACTTAATAATTTTGTCCATTATAACAAATAAGCACAGCCACATAACACAAAACAATACATTAACTATGTCTGATAATGTTTTCCTTAAGCTAGGCCTATTGTCTGCCGCTTCTCTGCTTGTAGGCAGGAAGCAAGTTTTCTGTAGTAATAACTAGGCACTACATGAACCAGTGTTCTGAAGTCTTATTTTCCTTTACATTATTGTAATCATTCTATAAATTGTTCTGCTTGCTTTGTCTTTCATCTATTTACAGAAGTGTTCCAATATTTCTCTCAAATCTCCATATTTGTAATTTCTTATGGCAGTATATGAGATGCAGTCTCCTGCTACAGAATTGGTCATGGAACCAGTGAGATCTGGGCCAAAATCTCACCTCTGACATATAGTGCTTAAATGAACTTAGGAAAGTTACTTAATATCTTTGTATTCATGGCAACTCTCTAAGACTAAAAATTATATAGAGTGCCATTCTGCATTGTTAGCAGAAATGTCCTCACTTAAGAGAACCCTATAACAATGAAATAATAGTTCTAGTTCTGGTCCCCCTTCAGTGTAATAATTATATCACACAGATTCATGTATTAGAATTTGCAACTGCAAAAAAAAAGTTAACATTTTTGCAGCTATGGACCTTTTCTCTATATATTTAACACAGGAAGATTGTATGCTTTTGTCACTGAGTCAAAGAATATGTCAAGTTAAAAAAAGCAAATTGTGAAAGTTCCAAGAAAAGAAGCATTAAGAAAAGCCCCAATTACATTATTCATATCTCAAATGAGTACACATGAAGGAAGGTCATTTACTTTTTACATTTCGTACTTTCATTTAGCTTAATGAAGATATTCCCTTATATAAATTTCCAAATTTAATTTACTAGTCATATTGAATTGATACTAATACTTTTGAAAGATAATTGTGTCCTAGCATTAAAGATTTAACTCAAGGAACTTTTACATTAGTATTACTAAAAGATGTTTCCAAAGGAAAACATGAAAATAAGTTCTAGTTCTACTTTATCCCAATAAAGGTTTTATTAGCAAATCCATTATTACCTTCTTTCTCATTGTATAAAATGTACTATAAGTACATGAGCAATTATTATTTTTAACTGCATGGAACATCTAATTCAATCCCACCATTAGAGAGTATCCTAAACCCTCTTTTCTGTCTTTTTACACAAATATGTGCATATGTAAAAATTTGTGTATATTTGTATATATATCTAAACCCATCTATCTATCTATATATTTTCACATGGGGAATCGCAACAGTTCTCATGAGTTCATTTTATTATTTCTATGTAGATAATTCCCTTATCTATATAGGTCCCCTTAACCTCTCTTTGGAGATTGCATCACCAATGTTTAGTTTTATTCTGAACTCTTCACTCTTACTTGTTCCATATATCCAGGCAAGTTACCAAATATTGTCATTTCCTGCTTCACATCACTAGAATATAGCTTCTTCTTTCCCTTCACATAGTTCAAACTTCACTGGTTCTCCCCTAGTTTACTTCAATATTTCAATAATCTAATTGGTTTCCCTGACTCGTCTTTCTCTAGTCTATTCCATTACCTATATAACTACCAAAATGCTTCTGTTAAGAATTTGTCTGACCAACCTCTGCTCAATAAACTCCTATGGCTTCCTTATCTCCAAGATCATATATAATGTCATTTACTTGGCTTTTCAACTTTACAATTTGACTCCTTCCTTCTTTTCCAGTTCTCCTTCAGTTTGTCTCTATATGCTCTATGATATAATCACATTGACCTATTTGTGTTAAATCACATATCACACTCTATTTTTGTAGCATCTCCCTCATTTTCCTCCATGACTAGATGTTGTTTCTCCTTATATAACCCTTTTATAACCTTAGGATTGTTTTATATATTAGCTCAAATGCAACCATCTGCAGGATGTTTTTTTCTGGTGCACCCTCATCCCCAGTTGTTAGAGATCTCCATTTAAATTTATTTTCTATTTAATGTCTATATATCTTGTATGTACCTATATGTGTGTATACATATATACATATGTATATATATACATATATATATATAATTGAAATATAAGTGCCTTGAGGACAAGGCATATTTTTCCTTTCCTTTATTCCCACAGTTCAGTTCTATGACTAGGGCATAGAAAACACTGAATAACTTTTGTAATTGACTGATTGCCTAAAATTATACTTATATAGATGTCAACAGAGCCATACATAACAACTTTGTACTCAATGATCATCAATACAGGAACCTTTTTTAACTAAAATTCTGAGCCAACTTTGGATCTTAGAGATAAAGACTGAGACAATACCAGACTGAGACAATGCCCCAAAGGAAAGCCTTTGTTTTTGTATAGTTCTGAATAAGCATACTGATCACATCCCTTTTTTTTAGTTCCCAAAAGCAATCTATCAATAGACAGAGGTATTTTAGTCTTAATGACATTAATATGATTAAATAATTATGATAGAACACATGTACAATATAGATTTTAATAGTCTATTTAATTACTATACATAGATAGCTAAGACAATGATCATTTGTCCTAGTTAAATCCAAAAAAAAGTATTTGTTCACAGAGGGAAAGGATCAAGGAACATTAGAAACATAGCCAATAAACAATCCTAACAACCAATAATCCCCTTTTGTATCTAATTATAGTTGGCAAGCTTTGAGTGGAATGGAATATAATAGCCGAAATAACACAGTTTAGAGGTTGCAGGTAAGTTTCTTCTCACTATACTTCACTAGCCAATTATGCTTTTGTCTTATCCCAGGACAGCCATTTCCAGAATGTTTCCAAAGACATTAACCTCTCTATATAAAAATTGTATATGTTATAATTAAAATACTTTTTTCTCAATGTTTTTATCATTATCACATTGCTATGACTATGAATTTAAAAGATTTTCATATTTAGAAGAAAGCACTGGATCTAGGAGGAAAACTTTGGTTCAAATGCCATCTGCAGTCTATGTAAGTTTTGTGTAAGAGTGGGTTCAAAGCCTTTTCAGACTTAATAAATTTAAACTCTGGTTAAATTAGACTTTACTTGGTCCTATCTATGTGTGCAAAGGCAAGAATATAGCTAGGCATGTCAGAGAGATAGTGACCTTACTACCTGATCTAAACTTTATCTCTGTGCCTTTCCCCTACCCAATTATCTGTAGTACAAAAAAAGGAATTTAGAAATGAAAAAATAAGGATCCCCAAACCTATTTGGTATTTAAAGACTGAATAACACTGAATAGATCTTGACTACATATGATATGGTTCTCTGTATTAAGAATCAGAAAATGATGGAAATATTTCCCATAAACTAGACAAATCTCAGAAAGAAAGATCAAGTACTTACATCAGGAAGTTTAATCCAAAAAAAAGTGTTTAAGCCTGTGACTCTTAGATGGGAGGACTCTATTTTGTGTCCTAAAGAGCTTAGTGATTCAATTAAAAAAACCTTTTGCTGGCTATCCACCACCTTCTACCCAAGATTCTGAAAAGAAAAAAAGACAGTCCACTCTAAAATTTTTTTTAAATTTAAAAAAAAAATGAGGTTCTCCCTACTTCTCCAGCCCTGATGTCAGGACAGTTGTATGTCCTAGATATGGGATAAGGACATATCCTTTTCTAACAGAGCGATTTTAGAAAGAGGCTTTAGCTTTGGGGCAAATTTTTTTTTCTGAAAAGATTCTTCTGAAAGATAGGCAACTCCAAGAAGGTGACAGCATAAAAGAACTCTGTAACTAGGGGTCTTTGGAGATATTTGGAAACATCCAGCAGTGATATGTAGCATGGCAGAGAGTACAAATAATCAGTATCAAATGGGGAAGCATCCATCAGAGGCTAATGTCTTGTTTGGATTAGGAGGAGAAGGCACAGTAGGAACAACAGGAAAGTATTAAGAGTTGAAGTCAAGACAGCAAGGCAGTCCAGTGGATAGAGCACCAGCCTTGGAATCAGGATGACCTGAATTCAAATCTCCCCTGAGACACTTGACACTTAACTAGGTGTGTGACCCTAGGCACATAACAACCCAAATTGCCTAGCCAAAAAAACAGAAGAGTTGGAATGTGCATATGAAGAACAGAAAGTTGAGCAGATTTGTTAAATGATAAAGTGCATAAAGGAAAACAAAGTGTAAGAAGTCTGGAAAGGTCAAAAATAATATCACACATGATTTTATATTAGATGCAGATGTTAAGGAGCCATTGGAATTTATTAAGGAAATGGGGGTAGGAACAAACCTTCAAAAAAAGATGAGTTTGGCAACTGGGAGAAAGATAGGTTGGAGGGGGAGAGAGACTTGAGATGGGGATATATACATAATTAGAAGGGTACAATAAAAGCAAGCAGTGATCAGGGTTTGTACCTCTTACCTAATCAATCTTATGTATGTTGTATATGAGATATTTTAAAATATAAAATTTATAAATAGAAAAAGCAAGAATTAAAATAAAAATAAAATTTAAAAAGTGCATGAAACCATACCTTTATAATGTCTGTCATTTAAAAATATTACTTTTGCAATTATATACAAAAATAATCCTTGACATCCATTAAAAATAACTCTAAATTCTCTACCCACTCATTTAGAAGATAAGCAATGTTATATAGGTTATATATATGTGTGTGTGTGTGTGTGTGTGTGTGTGTGTGTGTGTGTGTGTGTGGTCAAGCAAAAGATACTTACATATTATTAATCTAGTGAAAGAAAACCCAAACAACAACAAAAAAACAAGAAAAATAGAGTTTAAAAAAGTATAATTTGATCTGAATTCAGACTTCATCAGTTCTTTTTCTGGAGATAGCACTTTTCACCCTAAATCCTTCAATTTGTCTTGAATTATATTATTGAAGAGAATGATTAAATTATTAACTGTTGATCACTGTATAATATTGCACTTTGTGTATAATTCTCCTGGTTCTACTCACTTTACTCTGCATCAGTTCATGTGATTCTTTCCAGGCATTTCTGATAGCATCCTGCTTATCATTTCTTATAGAACAATAATGTTCTATCATAATTATAAACTAAACTACAACTTGTTCAATCATTTCCTACTTGATGGTTATCCCATCAATTTAGAAATTTTTTCTACCATAAAAAGGGTTCATATGGGCCAATTTCTTTTTTTTTTAATATCTTTTAAACATAAACCTAGTAGTGTTATTTTTGGATCAAAGTATATGCACAATTTTATTACCTTTTAGACACAGTTCCAAATTGCTCTCTAGAATGATTGGATCAAGGGAGCCAAGATGGTGGAGAGCAGACAAGACTTTCTGTAACCTTCTCTAACCTTCTCTCAAACCAACAGAAGATTAAACCTCTAAACTGGGACAGTCTGCAGAGCCTAGAACAAGAAAATAGAGTGGAGAGTCAAAGCCATGTAGCTTCCATGCACCTGAAAATCCTCTGTGAGCCTCTTGGGCCACTCTGTCCTGGATGCAAGCAGGTAGTTTGGCAGATTTGCCTTTTGTAAAAGACAAATTGTAAGCCACTAAGCCCTGGAAGAACTCCAGACCTAGCAGCCATTACCCAGCACTGGAAATCTATTAACATAATTGCCACAGGGTAAATTAAAGCCACTGTTGCTCCTTCATGTTGAACAACCCTAAAAAATGAATAAAAAAAGAATTCTCACCATAGACAGCTTTTATGGAGAGAGAGAAGAGCACACCTCAAATCCTGAGCAAAATAAAAAAGCAAAGCAATTCCACAAGAAGCTGCAAAAAGAAATATGAGCTGGTCCCCATTTCACAAGGCTTTCTTCAAAGATTGCATAAAGGATCTTAAAGGAGAGTTAGAAGAAAAATGGGGAAATGAAATGAGATCATTGCAAGAAAGAATGGCAAAAAAGGAAAAAGAATGCAATGAACAAAATATTTAATTGGCCAATTGCAAAAGGAGCTAAAAAAGGTAACTGAAAAAATATACTAAAAATTAGAAATGAACAAATGGAAGTGAATGACTCAATAAGTCTCCAAGGATCAGTCAAACAAAAACAATTTTAAAAAATAGAAAAAATATGAAATATCTCCCAGGAAAAACAACTGATCTGAAAAAAATAGATCTTAGGAGAGACAATCTAAGGATTATTGGGCTTCCTGAAAGCCATGATGAAAACAGAACCTAGACATTATCTGACAGGAAATCATAAAAGAGAACTGATCTGATCTTTTAGAATCAGAAGGTAAAATAGCTATTGAAAGAATCCACCAATCACCTCCTGAAAAAGACCAAAAAATTAAATATCCAGGGAATATTGTCGTTAAATTTCAGAACTATCATACCAAGGATAAGATACTGCAAACAGCCAGATAGAAACAATTTAAATACCAAGGAGCCACAATTAGGATTACCCAGGACCTAGCAGCTTCTACCTTAAAGTATCAAAGAACCTAGAATCTGATATTCCAAAAAGCAAAGGAATTGGGATTACAATCAAGGATAAACTATACAGCTAAAATGAGCATTATCTTTCAGAGAAGATGATGGACATTCAATGATATAGGTGAATTTCATCTATTTCTAATGAAAAGACCAGATCTGAACAAAAAAATTGATCTCCAAACACAGAACTCAAGAGAAGCATAAAAAGGTAAAAAGGAAAGAACCCTTGAGAATTATATTTCTGTTATTCATATACTTAGAGAATGCAGGTATAATTTGATTGTATTATGATACTATGAAAAAGAAACTAAAGGTGAAAGGGGGATCATACTGAAAGAAGAGGGAAAAGGAGTTAAAATAAGGGAAATTGCATTTCACAAAGAGGCAAAGAAAACCTATTATAATTGAGGGAAAGAAGAGAGAGGATGAGCATTGTGTGAATCTTACACTCATCAGATTTGGCTCTAAGAGAGAATATCAGACATATTTGGTATCACAAAGAAACTTGTCTCACCTTATGGGGATTTAGGTGGGAAAGGGGGAAAAGAAAGAGGGAAAACAGAAGAATTAGGGGTAAGGTGTAAAAAAGGGGAGGGACTTTATAGAGAGGGAACTGTTTGAGGGAGGTGAACATCAAAAGCAAAATACTGGGGAGAACAGAAGGGGGATAGGAAAGAGAAAAGCATAACCCAGGTTAAATAAGATAGCAAGAAATACAGAATTAGTTATTTTAGTTGTAAATGTGAATGGGATTAATTCCCCCATAAAATAGAAGCAGACAGGATTGAAAGCCAGAATCCTACAATATGTTATTTACAAGAAACACATTTAAATCATAGTCAGAGTAAGATAAAGATCTGGAGCAGAATACATTATGCTTCAGGTGAAGAAAAAAAGCAGGGGCAGCAATCCTGATCTCAGATCAAGTAAAACCAAAGATAGATCTAATTAAAAGAGATAAAGAAGGAAACTATCTTACTAAAGGGTATGATAGATAATGAAGCAATATCAATGCTAAACTTATATGCACCAAGTAGTATATCATGGAAATTCCTAAAGGAGAAGTTAAGACAGATGCAAAAAAAAAAATAGAAAGCAAAACTATACTAGTGGGGGGGGGGAAATCTCAACCTTGCTCTCTCAGAATTAGATAAATCAAACCACAAAATAGATAAGAAAGAAGTTAAGGAGGTAAACAAAATGTTAGAAAAGTTAGGCATGATAGATCTTTGGAGAAAATTAAAGGGAGACAGAAAGGAGTTTACATTTTTCTCAGTGGTTCATGGCATTTATACAGAATGACTGGATCAGTAAACAATTCTACTAATAGTCTTTTAGTGTCCCAATTTCCCCACATCCTCTCCAAAATTTATCATTTTCAGGTTTCTAGATATATGAGAAATGAGGCCTTTATCAGAGAAACTTGGTGTAATTTTTTTTCCAGGTATGGTTACTAGCTATCTATTTCCAACCATCCCATTTACCTCTTTTTTATCTTTCTCTATTTTCTTTTACCCGGGCCCTCTTTAAAAGTGTTTTGCTTCTAACTACTGCCTAACCTTCTTTCTTCTCTTCTATCAGTGCCCTTCCCATACCCCTGTCTTTTCCCTTTTCCCTCTTGCTTCCCTATATGGTAAGATACATTTGTATACCCAAATCTATGTTATTCCTTCTTTGAGCTAATTCTGATGAGACATGTAAATGAATTCAAGAGTTAAATGGAAAAAAACACAAGCAATTTCAACAATAATAATCACATTGTAAGGACAAGCAAAAAGAGGAAGCTAGTGCTAGACCTGGAGCCAAGAAAATGTGATTCAAATCCAGTCTCAGATATTTGCTAGTTGTGTGACCCTGAGCATGAAACTTAACCTCTGTTTGCCTTAATTCATTAGAGAAGGAAATGGAAACTCATTCAAGTATCTTTGCTAAGAAAACCCTATGGATACTATGGGTACTAAGTGACTATAGGGTCACTAAAATTCAAATACAATTATATGATTTCATGACAACAACAAATACAAGCAGCTTTGAAATAGGTGAGAGCTATAATCAACACAATCATGAATCCTACCTACTCAGAAAGAGCATATGGACAGTGCAGGACTAAAGTGTGTGTGTGTGTGTGTGTGTGTGTGTGTGTTTTAGACATGAAGAATGTGGAAATTTACTGTGCTTGTTAGCATAGTTCGTTAATAAATAATAGTTTGTTAATACATTTGTTAATGCATATTTGCTACAAGAATTTTGTGTTTCTCTTTTGCCCTGATAAGGAGAGAAATGAGAGGGAAAGAACATAAATTTTGTTCATATAAAAAAATAATTTTATTTAAGAAGAAATATTTCCTGGTCAAAATGTTTATGATAACTTTGACAAGATAATAACAGAAATATTCTTATTTTTGAATTTTTCTTCCTATTTATAAATATTTTATTATGATTATGGTTGGTCTTAAAATCACTGGAACACAGAATTAGAGCTAGAAGTGTCCTTAGCAATCATATATTCCAACCTTCTCATTTCATAGATGAGGAATATGTAGTTGTAGGCAATATATATTTTTCTGTTCTCATTCTGCTCAATTTCTGCCTTATTTTTCACATCTTCACTTAATCTGTTGTATTTTTCATATTTGTTGGTTCCTATAACACAGTAGTTTGAAACATTATATTTGATTAAAGCCTTGAAATTTCATTTCAAAGAAAAGAGATGAAATGATTGCATTCTATCTATATTTTGCTTTATTTGTTTCATACTTGAGTATACATAATAGTCAACTTGAAGAAAAGGTTTAACTACAAACATTTGGTCTGATAACATAAGTAAGAGTTGTAACAAAGAGCAGAGTATGTTAACCTTACTGGTACCATTATTGAATGTTATGAAACAAATATATGTTTTATTAAATCAACATCTTTTCAAGTTTATTTAAATATCAGATGCCACCTAAGCTTTAAAGATGTAGCTAAGATATATTAATATATAGTTTTAGAGTCATGAAGGCTGTGTCCATGCAAACTGAGATAGCATATTATTAAAACAATGCTGAAACTATCTGCACATATTCTTACCGTTATGCATAATCATTGTTTCCTTCAATAAATACTTCTTAATGAGCATTTATTAGACTGCATATATGAAGTCAGGATTCTGGAGGTTAAGTTGAGTTTTAAGACTCAAGTTTCTTTTTTTTAATAAGTTTTTTTTAATCTTTTTTTTTTTCTGAGGCAATGGGGTTAAGTGACTTGCCCAGGGTCACACAGCTAGGGGATGTTAAGTGTCTGAGGCCAGATTTGAAATCGGGTCCTCCTGACTTCAGGGCTGGTGCTCTATCCACTGTGCCACCTAGCTGCCCCAAGACTCAAGTTTCAAGACCTCAAATTATTACAAAGCTATGGGGAAAACCGAGAATTAATCACAGAACCTTAGAATACTGAAATTTGAAGAAAAGTCAAGAGGGCCCCTTGTCCAACTTGAATAAGAATACCATACCACTCAAATAAGTCATCATCCAGACTTTGGTTGAAGAACTATCAGAAAGAGGGGAAGCAAACCAATACACCTTTGCAGAATTTTAACTATTATGGACTTTATCCTCACATCTAATATGCATCAGTGAAACTTTTCAGAATTGCTCCTAGCTCTGCTTTCTGGGGAAAAAAAGAAAAAAATTAATCAATCCATCAGTCTATCAACAAGTATCTTCAATATGACCCACACTGTACTAATTATTGGCAATACAAATAGAAACAAAAGATACTCTTTAGCCTCAAGCAGCTTGTGTTCTAATGGGGGAGACAACATGAAAAGGATTCTAATGAGTAGGGAGTGCCAACATGTATCCAGGCAAGAGCATGGTAGCTCAACCTGGAGAATGAGGAACAGTTTATTTGGACCCTTCACCAAAATGAACATTCTTGGTAGAACTCATCAATGGAAAGAGGGTATGTCTAGTTTTTTTTTTTTTGCTTACTATCTTTCAAAGAGAATCAAAATTAGGAGGATGTGATTGAATTTAGAGATATCTAACAACACTTAATCTTCCAGCCACATAGAAATGACAGCTTATTTGAGTTTATTTTTTAATGAACAAAACTAGCTCACTTAAAGATCATGATACTTTTATAACGTGTAATTACTGCATAGAATTATCAGATATCTGTCTTTCTATCTGGGC
The DNA here is from genome assembly GCA_023553655.1 of Myrmecobius fasciatus. Lineage (NCBI taxonomy): Eukaryota > Metazoa > Chordata > Mammalia > Dasyuromorphia > Myrmecobiidae > Myrmecobius > Myrmecobius fasciatus. The sequence continues at coordinate 10,174 of JAJPUD010008458.1, read as the reverse complement.
CTCTCTTCTCAGTTTAATTTGCCTTAAAAAGTTAATTTTAAACTATTGCACTAGGTATGCTTTGTTAATCTTGCACAAGGGGGCTATATTTGCTTCATAGATTTGTGCTTTTAAATATCTAAAGGCAATTTAAGTGCTCTCTTACTCTAAACTTAACGAATTACTTGCCACACAAATAAAATCAGACCTAGTCGATTGGAAAAACATTAAAGGCTCACATGTACAAGAATGTTTGTGGCAGCCCTTTTTGTAGTGGCTAGAAACTGGAAACTGAATGGATGCCCATCAACTGGAGAGTGGTTCAAAAAATTATGGTATATGAATGTTATGGAATATTATTATTCTGTAAGAAACAAGCAGCAGGACAATTTCAGAGAGGCCTGGAGAGACTTGCCTGAACTGATGCTGAGGGAAATGAACAGAACCAGGAGATCATTATACATGGCAACAACAATATTATATGATGATCAATTCTGATGGACATGGCTCTCTGCAACAATAAAATGTTTCAAACCAGTTCCAATTGTTCAGTAAAGAAGGCCATATACACCCAGAGAGAGGGATATGAGATATGGACTACAATATATCATTTTCGTGGTCTATATCGATGATTACTTGCATTGGGTTTCCTTTTTCAGATTTTTTTTGTTCATGTAGATATGATTGTTCTTGCACAGCAAGATAAGTATGGAAACATCTATACATATATTCGACTTGTCAAATATTTTAATATAATTAACATGTAGTGGACTTCCTGCCATCTAGGGGAGAGGTGGGGAATAAGGGAGAAAATTTGTTAACGGAAAGCTTTGTAAGGGTCATTGTTGAAGAACTACCCATACATATGATATGCAAATAAAAAGCTTTAATAAAAAAATAAAAAATAAACTTAACCAATTAGACTAACCAATTAAAATGAACCTAACCTGGTTTTATTAGCTATTCCTCAAATGACATACCTCAAGACCTTTTGTCATCTTGTTTATCCTCTTTTGCACATTCTTCCATTTATTAATGTCTCTCCTAAAATTCCTACTACCCAGAAATGATCACAATATTTTAGAAGTTGTCAAATGTACTAAACTAACAGAAATATCAACTCCCTAGTTTCTTCTCTGATAAACAGTAAGGAGGCTATGGTCACTAATTCACAGAGTACCTGGTAGTGAGGTAGAAAGGTAGAAATGAATCAGATTATAAAATAGTTTGAACAACAAACAGAAGATTTTTTATTTGGTCCTGGTGATGATAGAGAATCATAGGAATTTATTGCATAAGATGGAAGGGGCAATGACAAAGCTATTTCCTTTAAGAATGTTAAATTGACACCTGCATGGAGGATAGACTGAAGTGGGAAAAGCTTTCAGGCCAGTCAACCAATCAGTGGGCTATTGCAATAGTCCAGGCATAAGGTGATAGTAAGCCTAAATGACTGACAGGATGATTTTACTCTTGACATTAATAGGGAATTTGAAAAGTGAGGATGTAGGTAGGATTTGGAGTATAGGGTAGGGAAGATAATGAGTTAAGTTTTGGACAAAATGACTTTGCAATTTTGGGGGTACATCCAGTTTGAGAAGTCAGAGATATGAGTCTGAAGTCCACAGAAAGATTGGATTGGATAAGTAGATTTGAACATCTTTAGTATAAAGATGATAATTAGATCCATGGGAACTGATGAGATTATCAATTGAAATAGTATGGGGAAAAGAGAAGAAAGTGGAGAATATAACTTTGGGAAACCATTAGAGAGTGTGAACTAGATAAAGATTCCATAAAGGAGGGTGAGACAGAGTGATCAGATTGTAGGAGGAGAACCAAGAGAATAATGTCTCAAAAATACAGAGAGAAGAACATGTTAAGGAGACAGTGATAAATTGTCAAAAACTGTAGAGAGCCAAGATGGATAAAGACTGAGAAAAAGTTCCTTAGATTTTATAATTGTAAGATCATTGATAACTGAAGAGAACAATTTTAGTTGAATTATAAGGTTGGAAGACAGATTATAGAGAATTAAGAGAGTGAGAGGAAAATATATGCAATGATAGTTAGCAGGATGGATGGATCAAGTGATTGTTAACTCTCTACTTAGCCAGTATCCCAAAGAGATCATAAAAAAGAGAAAAGGACATGCATGTGCAAAAATGTTTGTAGCAGCCCTTTTAGAGAGACAAGGAAGTCAAAACTGAGTGGTTAATCCATCAGTTGGAGAATGGTTGACTAAGTTATGATATATAAAACTTATGGAATATAAGAAATGATCATCAGGATAATTTCAGAAAGGTCTAGAGAGACTTACATGAACCAATGCTGGGTAAAAACAAGAGAACATTGTACACAGCAATAAAAGGATTATGTTATGATAAATTCTGATGAACATGGTTCCCTTCAACAATGAGGTGATTCAAGCAAATTCCAATAGGTTGGTGATGGAGAGAGCCATATGCATCCAAAAAGAGAATGGTGGGGATTGAATATAGATCACCACATAGTATTTTCACCTTTTCGTTGTTGTTTGCTTGCTTTTTGTTTTCTTTCTCATTTTCCCCCTTTTTGAACTAGTTTTCCTTGTGCAGCATAATAAATGTGGAAATACATATATATAAGAATGGTACATATTTGACATATATTGAATTACTTGCTGTCTAGGGGGCAAGGGAGTGAGAAAATTTTTGAACACAAGGTTTTGCAAGAGTGAATGTTGAAATCTTTCTTTGCATATATTTTGAAAATAAAATGCTATTATTAAAAAAAGTTGTTCTGCATTTCTCTTCATTCTTAGTTTATATTCCCTCACTTCTTAGCGAATTCAAAATCAGTCTGATTCTTCCTCTTCAACTTAATTTCTACTCTCATATTTGAGGGCTTATTTTTAAACTTTATTTGTTCTAAATTATCTTCCTCCCTTAAGCAATGACTCCTATCCAATGAGAAGACAGGCTATATGATGGACATTATACATGTAAAGTCAGGCAAAACATATTTTTAAAAGCAAGGGAAAAAAAGCGAAAAGCTATATGCTTCATCCTGCATTCAGAATTCAATGGTTTTCTTAGTTTTGCTTTGTTTTGTTTTGCTGACACAATTGGGATTAAGTGATTTGCCTAGGGTCACATAGCTAGGAAGTATTGTATCTAAGACTAGATTTGGAATCAGGTCCTCCTGACTTAATGGCTGGTGCTCTATCCACTGTGCACCTAGCTGCCCCAATTCAATGGTTTTCCAGCTGAAGATAAATAGCATTTTTTTTTCATCAGGAGGCTTTTGGAATTGTCTTGGATTCTTGTATTGATTAGAGTAGCTAAATTTCAGAGTTGATCATCATTACAATTTTGGTTTTGCTGTTTACAGCATTCACCTGGTTTTGCCTACTTTACTGTGCTCATACTGTGTTCATACAAGTTCTGTTATGTTAGCTATAAATTTTCCCAGGTTGTTCTGAAACCAGGCTCTTTATTATTTCTTATAGCATATCACTATTTCATTATAATCATATACCATCAGCTTTTAAATTGTTGGAAATTCTCTCAATTTCTAATTCTTTGTGATCATAAAAAGTTATTAGAAATATTTTTCACATATAGGCATTTTTCCATTTAAAAACCTTTTGCAATACAGACATAGTAATGGTATTGTTGAGACAAACAGTATACACAGTTGTTTTGTAGCTCTTTAGTTCTACATTTTTTTCTCAAAAATGGTTGAACCAATTCTAAACAATTCATTAGTATATCTGTTTTTTCACATCTCTTCCAGCATTTGTTCATTTTCCTTTTCTATCAGGTTTATCAATCTTAAAGGTATAAAGTGATACCTGAGTTGCATTAATTTTCATTTCTTTAATTATAAATGATTTAGAGCATTAGTTTGATAATTTTGATTGCTTCTGAATATTGCCTATTCTTACCATCTGAACATTTGTTAATTAGGGAATGAGTCTTATTTTTTATGAATTTGGCCCAATTTTCTCCATCTGTGAGAAATGAGGTCTTTATCAAACATATGCTGTAATCGTCCCCTCCCAGTTTCCTAACTTTCTTCTTCTGTTGGTTGTGTTTGTGAAAAAAAAAAAAACTTAATTTTTTTATTAAACCTTTTTATTTGCAATTACCCATATGCATGGGTAATTTTTCGACACTGACCCTTGCAAAGCTTTCTGTTACAAATTTTTCCCTCCTTCCTCCCATCATCTCCCTTAGATGGCAGGTAGTCCAATACATGTTAAATATATAAAAATATATGATAAGTTCAATATATGTATACATATTTATACAGTTATCTTACTGCACACAAAAAAAATCAGATCCCCCCCAAAAAAAAACCTGAGAAGGAAAACAAAATGAAAGCAAACATCAACAGAAACCATAAAAATGCTATGCTATGGTTCACACTCAGATCCCACAGGCCTCTCTCTGGGTGTATATGGTTTTCTTCATTACTGAACAATTGGAACTGGTTTGAATAATCTCATTGTTTCAAAAAGCCATCTTCATCAGAACTGATCATCTATCTTTGTTGTAGCCTTGTATAAAGATCTCCTGGTTCTGCTCATTTCACTTAGTATCAGTTCATGCAAGTCTCTCCAGGCTTCTCTGAAATCATCCTGCTGGTCATTTCTGACAGAATAATAATATTCCATGACATTCATATACCACAATTTATTCAGCCATTCTCCAGTTGATGATCATCCATTCAGTTTCCATTTTCTAGTCACTACAAAAAAGGGCTGTCACAATCATTTTTGCTCATGTGGGTCTCTTTTCCTCCTTTAAGATCTCTTTAGGATATAAGCCAAATAGAAACACTATTGGGTCAAAGGATATGCACAGTTTGATAGCTTTTTCAGCATAGTAGTTTCCAATTTTCCCAGCAGTTTTTGTCAAATAGTGAGTTCTTATCCCAAAAGCAGGGGTCTTTGGGTTTATGAAATATGACATTGCTATAGTCATTGACTATTATATCCTGTAAATCTAACCTATTCTACTGATCAACTATTCTATTTCTTAGCCAGTACCAAATGATTGTGATGACCACTGCTTTATAATATAGGTTTAGATCTGGTACAGCTAGGCCACCTTCATTTGAGTTTTTTTTTTTTTTTTCATTACTCCCCTTGAAATTCTTGACCTTTTTTTTTTCCAGATGAATTTTATTTTTTCTAGGTCAGTAAAATAGTTTCTTGGGAGTTTAATTGATATGGTACTAAATGAATAGATTAGATAGTATTGTCATCTTTATCACATTCACTCAACCTATCTAAGAGCAATTGGTATGTTTCCAATTGTTTAGATCTGACTTTATTTATGTGGAAAGTATTTTGTAGTTTTGCTCATATAGTTCCTGACTTTCCCTTGGAAGATAGATTCCCAAATATTTTATACTATTGACATTTATTTTAAATGGAATTTCTCTTTGTATCTCTTGCTGTTGGATTTTGTTCGTGATGTATAAAAATGATGATGATTTATGTGGATTTATTCTGTATCCTGCAACTTTGCTAAAGTTGTGGATTATATCTAATAATTTTTTTTTTAATTTTTTCTCTAGGGTTCTCTAAGTATATCATCATATCATCTGCAAAGAATGATAATTTGGTTTCCTCATTACCTATTCTCATTCCTTTAATCTCTTTTTCTTCTCTTATTGGCAAAGCTAAAATTACTAATACAATATTGAATAGTAATGGTGATAATGGGCAAGCTTGTTTCACCCTTCATCTTACTGGGAATGATTCCAGTTTATCCCCATTACATGTAATGCTAGCTGATGGTTTTAAGTAGATGCTTCTGATTATTTTAGGGAAAAGTCCATTTATTCCTATACTCTCTAGTGTTTTTAAGAGAAATGGATGTTGGATTTTATGAAATGCTTTTGCTACAGCTATTGAGATAATCATATGTTTTTTTTTAATTTGGTTATTGATATAATCAATTAGGCTTATAGTTATTCTAATATTGAACCATCCTTGCATTCCTGATATAAATCCTACTTGGTCATGGTGCATTATCCTGGGAATGACTTTCTGTTATCTCTTTGCTAATATTTTATTTAAGATTTTTGCATCAATATTCATTAGGGAAATTGGTCTATAATTTTCTTTCTCTGTTTTTGTCCTACCTGGTTTAGGTATCAGTACCATGTCTGTGTCATAAAAGAAATTTGGTAGGAGTCCTTTATTTCCTATTTTTTTCAAATTGTTTATATAATATTGGAGTGAATTGTTCTTTAAATGTTTGGTAGAATTCACATGTAAATCTATCTGCTCCTAGGGATTTTTTCTTAGGATGCTGATTTAATAGTTTCTTCTATTTCTTTTTCTAAATTGGAACTATTTAAGTAGCTTATTTCCTTTTCTGTTAATCTGGGCAATCTATATTTTTGTAGGTATTTCTCCATTTCACTTAGGATATACAATTTATTGACATAAAGTTGGGCAAAGTAACTCCTAATTATTGCTCTAATTTCCTCTTCATTGGTGGAAAATTCTCCCTTTTCATTTTTGAGACAAGCAATTTGATTTTTCTTTCTTTTTTCTAAACAAATTAACTAAAGATTTCTCTGTTTTTTATAAAACCCACTTATAGTTTTATTTATTAATTCAATAGTTTTTTAAACTTTCAATTTTATTAATCTCTTCTTTTATTTTTAGAATTTCAAGTTTGTTATTTGATTGGGAGGGTATTTTTTTCTTTTTTTCTTTTTTTTTTTTTTGCTTTTTTAGTTGCAAGCCCAATTCATTGACTTTCTCTTTCTTTATTGTATGCAAGTAAGCATCTAAAGATATAAAATTTCCCCTTAGTACTGCTTTGGCTGTGTCCCACAAATTATGGTATGTTGTCTCATTATTGTCATTCTCTTGGATGAAATTATTAATTTCTCTATGATATCCTGCTTCACCCAAACATGTTTTATGATGAGATTATTTAGTTTCTAATTACTTTTTTGTCTATTTTCTCCTAGCCTTATACTGCATGTGTTTTTTAGCACATCATGATCTGAAAAAAAATTGTCTTTCTGCATTTGATTTTGAGGTTTTTCATGTCCTAACACATGATTAATTTTTATATAAGTTCCAGGAATTGCTGAGAAAAAAGTAAAACTTTCTGTCTCAATTTAATTTTCTCCAAAGATCTATCATACCTAACTTTTCTAACATTTTGCTTACCTCCTTAACTTTTCCTTATTTATTTTGTGGTTCCATTTATCCAGTTCTGAGAGAGCAAGGTTGAGATCTCCCACTAGTACAGTTTTTCTATCTATTTCTTCTTGCATCCCTCTTAATTTCTCTTCTAGGAATTTCCATGCTACACCACTTGGTGCATATATGTTTAGTATTGACATTGCTTCATTATCTTTGGTACTTTTTAGTAAGATACAGTTTTTTTTTTTCTTTATCTCTTTTAATTAGATCTATCTTTGCTTTTACTTGATCTAAGATCAGGATGGCTATCCCTAAATAAATAAGATGGCAGAAAAAACAGAATTAGTTATTTTAACTGTGAATGTGAATAGGATGAACTCCCCCATAAAAAGGGAAGCAGATAGCAGACTGGATTAAAAGCCAGAATCCTACAATGTGTTGTTTACAAGAAACACATTTAAATCATAGTCAGAGTAAAGGTAAAGGGCTGGAGCAGAATATATTATATTTCAGGTGAAGAAAACAAAAAACAAAAAAGCAAAAACAGGGATAGAAATTAAGAGGGATGCAAGAAGAAATAGACACAAAACTGTACAGAACAATTTATTCATCGGTCTCTCATTTCTTTTCTAGTCTACAGACTTCCATCTCCAACTGCCTTTTGGACAACTCAAGCTAAATGTCTCAATTCAATATGTCCAAAATACAACTCATTATCTCCCCCATCCCCCAAATTCTTCCCATTTTCAAATTTCCCTATTACTGTTGAGTCTAACACCAGCCTCTCATTCACCCAGGCTCATAAGCTAGATTTCATCCTCAGGTCCTCAATTTCTCTCATCCAACCAGTTCCCAAAGCTATAAAATCTTTTGTATATATTCCATTCTGTCTTCTGATACTGGCACCACCTTGATTCAGGTTCTCATTACTTCATATCCATACTATTCTAGTAGTTTTTCTTTCTACCTCAGTTCTCCCCATTCTGATCTGTCATCCAATAATATGTCTAATTTTGCCAAAATACAGATCTTACCATATCATCTCCCAATCTAGTAAACCCAAGTGATTCCCTATAACCTCCTGGACCAAATAAAAATGCTACATTTGGCATGCAAAACTCCTCATAATCGGGCCCCCTCCAATCTTTACAGTTATCTTACACTTTATTCTGTCTTCATCCCTATTCTACCCCATCTCTGTTCCAATGAAACTGAACTTTTTGCTACTCTTCCCACAAGATGCTCCACCTCCCATCTTTGGGCATTTTTATTCTGTCTCTTACACCTAGAATGCATTTTCTCCTTTATCTCCTGACTTCAAGTCCTACACTCTACAAAGAGCTATTTCTGATCTTTCTTAATTCAGTGCCTTCCCTTTGTCAATTATTTCCATTTTATCCTTTTTCATACATAGTTGTTTTCATGTCCTTTCCCCCATTATATTGTGAGATCTTTGAGGTCAGAGTCTGTCTTTTGTCATCTTAGTACATTGCCAGACACATAGTTGGTCCATAACAAGTGCTTATGAACTGATTTCTGCTTCTTGGCATCCTTGACTTTCTTTAAGAGGGGGTTTCTATTTCACTTTCTGCAAAAGATCTTTTCCAGTTTTCTTTCCTATCCCCATTCCCAGACCCAGCTGGTGCCTTCCCTCTGAGATTATCTTTCATTTATATTGTATAGATCTTGGATGTACATAATCCTTTGAATATTACCTCCCCCATTAGTTTTCTTTGTATCTCTTTAGCATTGTTTCTAGCCTGTATCAGACACTTAACAAATGCTTGTTTAGATTACTGTACAACCCTCCTAAAAACCCTATTTAGGTTACTGTGTAACCCAAAGTTTATACCTGAATTTGAAAATAAACCAAGTCCTCAAGAACATGTTCTTTCTTCTTATCCCATGATGTCCAAACGTTACCAAATATTGTCAAAACCATTTGGACACTCCTGTTTTTGTTCTCAATAATTAGCATAGAAATGGGATCATTGAGGGCCTTAGCAATGCTAAAATGGATATTTTTCTGTTTCTTTTCAGATGTTTTTAAGTGTTCTTTTTTATTTCATTTTTTAAATTTTTTTTTATTTTTTTAATGTAAAGCTTTTTATTTACAAAACATATTAGTGAATTTTCTACATTGACCTTTGCAAAAAACTTTTTTTTCCCAAGCTTTTCCCCTCCTTCCCCTCACCCCCCACCCCTAGATGACGGGTAATCTAATACATGCTAAATAGGATAAATTATATGACAGATACAATACATGTATACATATCTATACAGTTATCGTACTACACAAGAAACATCAGATCTAGAAAGAGAAGGAGAAAAAACAACCTAAGAAGGAAAACAAAATGCATGGAAATATTCACAGAAAGCATTAAAATGCTGTGTTGAGGTTCACACTCAGTTCCCACAGGCCTCTCTCTGGATGTATATGACTATCTTCATCGCAGAACAACAGGTTTGAATCACATCATTGTTGAAGAGAACCATGTCCATCAAAATGGATCATCATATAGTCTTGTTGCTGGGTATAATGTTCTCCTGGTTCTGCTGATTTCACTCAGCATCAGTTCACGCAAGTCTTTCCAGGCTTCTCTGAAATCATCCTGCCTGTCGTATCTTACAGAACAATAATATTCCATAACATTCATATACCATAATTTATTCGGCAAGTCTCCAATTGATGGGCATCCTTTCAATTTCCAGTTTCTTGCCACTACAAAAAGGGCTGCCACAAACATTTTTGCACATGTGGGTCCCTTTCCCTCCTTTAAAATCTTTTTGGGATATAAGCCAAGTAGAAACACTGCTGGGTCAAATGGTATGCACAGTTTGATACCTTTTTGAGTATAGTTCCAAATTGCTCTCCAGAATGATTGGATCCGTTCACAGTTCTAACCAACAATGTATCAGTGTCCCAGTTTTCCCACATCCCCTCCAACAGTTATCATTATCATTACCTGTCAGATTGGCTAAAATAACAGGAAATGATAATGATAACTGTTGGAGGGGATGTGGGAAAACTGG
>JAJPUD010008457.1:52152-89214 GCA_023553655.1 Myrmecobius fasciatus | reverse complement strand
CAAAAGCAAAGTACTGAGGTGGGGGGAAGGGAGAAAGGGGAAAGGAAAGGGGAAAACATAACTTGGGTAAATAAGATGGCAGGAAATAAAGAATTAGTTATTCTATCTGTGAATGTGAATGGGATGAACTCTCCCATAAAGCGGAAGCGGATATCAGACTGGATTAAAAACCAGAATCCCACAATATGTTGTCTACAAGAAACACATCTAAAACATAGTGACACATATAGGATGAAGGTAAAAGGCTGGAGCAGGACCTATTATGCTTCAGGTGAACAAAAAAAAAGCAGGGGTAGCAATCCTTATCTCAGATCAAGTAAAAGCCAAGATAGATCTAATCAAAAGAGATAAGGAAGGAAACTATATTCTATTAAAGGGTACCATAGATAATGTAGCAATATCTATATTAAAAATATATGCACCAAGTGCAATAGCACACAAATTCCTAGGGGAGAAATTAAGAGAGATGCAAGAAGAAATAGACAGCCAAACGATACTAGTGGGGGATCTCAACCTTGCTCTCTCAGAATTAGATAAATCAAACTACAAAATAAACAAGAAAGAAACTAGGGAGATAAACCAATTGTTAGAAAAGTTAGGTATGATAGATCTATGGAGAAAGTTGAATGGAGACAGTAGAGAGTTTACTTTTTTCTCAGCAGTCCATGGAACATATACAAAAATTGACCATATATTAGGGCATAAAAACCTTAAAATCAAATGCAGAAAGGCAGAAATAGTAAATGCATCCTTTTCAGATCATGATGCAATAAAAATCACATGCAATATAAGTCCAGGAGAAAATAAACCAAAAGGTAATTGGAAATTAAATAATCTAATCCTGAAGAATGAATGGGTGAAAGAGCAAATCATAGACACAATCAATAATTTCATCCAGGAGAATGACAATAAGGAGACAACATACCAAAATTTGTGGGATACGGCCAAAGCTGTTATAAGGGGTAATTTTATATCTCTAGATGCTTACTTGCATAAAATAGAGAAAGAAAAGATCAATGAATTGGGCTTATTATTAAAAAAACTAGAAAAAGAACAAATTAAAAACCCTCAATTAAATACCAAATTGGAAATTCTAAAAGTAAAAGGAGAAATTAATAAAATCGAAAACAAGAAAACTATTGAGTTAATAAATAAAACTAAGAGTTGGTTCTATGAAAAAACCAACAAAATAGATAAGCCTTTAGTTAATTTGATAAGAAAAAGGAGAGAGGAAAATCAAATTGTTAGTCTCAAGAATGATAAGGGAGAACTTTCCTCCAATGAAGAGGAAATTAGAGCAATAATTAGGAGTTATTTTGCCCAACTTTATGCCAGTAAGTTTGATAATCTAAATGAAATGGAGGAATATCTACAAAAATATAGATTGCCCAGGTTAACAGAAGAGGATATAAATTATTTAAATAGCCCCATATCAGAAAAAGAAATAGAACAAGCCATTAACCAACTCCCTAAGAAAAAATCTCCAGGGCCAGATGGATTTACATGTGAATTCTACCAAACATTCAAAGAACAATTGATTCCAATACTACACAAACTATTTGAGAAAATAGGGACAGAAGGTATACTGCCAGAATCCTTCTATGAGACCGATATGGTGCTGATAGCTAAACCTGGTAGGGTAAAAACTGAGAAAGAAAACTATAGACCAATCTCCCTAATGAATATTGATGCAAAAATTTTAAATAAGATATTAGCAATGAGATTACAGAAAGTCATCCCCAGGATAGTACACTATGACCAAGTAGGATTTATACCAGGGATGCAGGGCTGGTTCAATATTAGGAAAACTATCAGCATAATTAATTATATTAATAACCAAATTAACAAAAACCATATGATTATCTCAATAGATGCAGAAAAAGCATTTGATAAAATCCAACACCCTTTCCTATTAAAAACACTAGAGAGTATAGGAATAAATGGGCTTTTCCTTAAAATGATCAGCAGCACCTATTTAAAACCATCAGCAAGCATCATATGTAATGGAGACAAACTAAAACCATTCCCCATAAGATCAGGAGTGAAACAAGGCTGCCCACTGTCACCATTACTATTTAATATTGTATTAGAAATGTTAGCTTTAGCAATAAGAGAAGAAAAAGAGATAAAAGGAATCAGAGTAGGTAATGAAGAAACCAAATTATCACTCTTTGCAGATGACATGATGGTATACTTAGAGATCCCTAGAGACTCAACTAAAAAACTACTAGAAACAATTCACAACTTTAGCAAAGTTGCAGGATTCAAAATTAATCCACATAAATCATCAGCATTTTTATATATTACCAACAAAGTTCAGCAGCAGGAGATACAAAAAGAAATTCCATTCCAAATAGCAGATGATAGGATAAAATATTTGGGAATCTATCTGCCAAGGAAAAGTCAGAAACTATACGAACTAAATTACAAAACACTTTCCACACAAATAAAATCAGACCTAATCAATTGGAAAAATATTAAGTGCTCATGGGTAGGCAGAGCGAACATAATAAAAATGACAATACTACCCAAACTAATCTACTTATTTAGTGCCATACCAATCAAACTCCCAAGAAATTATTTTACAGATCTAGAAAAAATAGTAGCAAAGTTCATTTGGAAGAACAAAAGGTCAAGGATTTCAAGGGGATTAATGAAAAAAAAGGCAGATGAAGGTGGCCTTGCTGTACCAGATCTAAAACTATATTATAAAGCAGCGGTCATCAAAACCGTTTGGTACTGGCTAAGAAATAGAGCAGTCGATCAGTGGCACAGGATAGGGTATCAGGACAACCTAGGCAATAACCTTAACAATCTAGTGTTCGATAAACCCAAAGACCCCAGCTTTTGGGATAAATACTCACTATTTGGCAAAAACTGCTGGGAAAATTGGAAACTAGTGTGGAAGAAATTAGGGCTTGATCCATACCTAACACCACATACCAAGATAAGATCTAAATGGGTTCATGATCTAGATATAAAGAGGGACTTTGTAAGCAAGTTAGAGGAACGTAATATAATTTATCTCTCAGACCTGTGGAGAGGGAATAAATTTATGTCCAAAGAAGACCTGGAACTCCTAATTGAACACCAGATGGATAATTTTGATTATTTTAAGTTAAAAAGTTTCTGTACAAACAAAACAAATGCAGTCAAGATTTGGAGGGAAGCATCAAATTGGGAAATCATCTTTACATTTAATGGTTCTGATAAAGGACTCATTTCTAAAATATATAGAGAATTGTCTCATATATATAAGAATTCAAGCCACTCTTCAATAGATAAGTGGTCAAGGGATATGAACAGACAATTTTCAGATGATGAAATTAAAACCATCTCTAGTCATATGAAAAGTTGCTCCAAATCACTATTGATCAGAGAAATGCAAATTAAGACAACTCTGAGATACCACTACACACCTGTCAGATTGGCTAAAATGACAGGAAAAGATAACGATGAATGTTGGAGGGGTTGTGGGAAAACTGGGACACTGATACATTGTTGGTGGAACTGTGAACGGATCCAACCATTCTGGAGAGCAACTTGGAACTATGCCCAAAAAGTTGTCAAATTGTGCATACCCTTTGACCCAGCAGTGTTTCTACTGGGCCTATATCCCAAAGAGATCTTAGAGGAGGGAAAGGGACCCACATGTGCAAGAATGTTTGTGGCGGCCCTTTTTGTGGTGGCTAGAAACTGGAAACTGAAGGGATGCCCATCAATTGGAGAGTGGCTGAATAAATTATGGTATATGAATGTTATGGAATATTATTGCTCTGTAAGAAATGACCAGCAGGACGATTTCAGAGAGGCCTGGAGAGACTTGCATGAACTGATGCTGAGTGAAACGAGCAGAACCAGGAGATCATCATACACAGCAACAACAGTATTACATGATGATCAATTCTGATGGACATGGCTCTCTGCAACGAAGAATTGTCTCAAACCAGTTCCAGTTGTTCACTGAAGAAAACCATATACACCCAGAGAGAGGGAAATGAAATATGGACTACAACATAACATTTTCATGATCTCTACTGACATTTGTTTGCATTGTGTTGCCTTTCTCTGATTCTTTTTTTTTTTTTTCTTGTAGATAGGATTTTTCTTGCATAACTTCTCAAGCATTTCAACATTATTAGCATGTAGTGGACTTCCTGCCATCTAGGGGAGGGGAGGGGACTGGGGATAAAATTTGTAATGGAAAGCTTTGTAAAGATCAATGTTGGGGAACTACTCATACATATGTTATACAAATAAAAAGCTTTAACAAAAAAAAAAAAAAAAAGAACTTCAGAATTTATTGTATAACATAGGAGACACTGGCACAGAGCTGCCCAATCTTGTGGGCCCTCTTCAAAGAAGGTACAGTGCTCTATGAGCAAAGCAAAACTGAATTAGCCCAAAGAAAATGCAAGATGGGCAAAATTAGAGAAGCTACCCCATATGTTCATATGGACTATTTGGGTCTGATCTGTGGCAGAGTATTCCAAGCTTGCATTAGTCTGATCAACCAGTCAGATACATTGTAACTTGACTCCGACATAATGATGTCATTTTGGTTTTCTTCAAGAAGGACAGCAACCAACCAACCAAATTCACACACAAATCCCAGATTGGATTATCTTTTTTGACTAGGTAAAAGAGGCTATTCTTTGCCTCAATTCTTACCTAACATAATCATTGAATGCAGGCTTTTGCCTCGGTCAAACTGAAACCTGTTAAAGACTTTAGCTTAAAAAGACCAAGTTAACCCAATGCATCTAAGGCCATCTCCAGTTGTCCTGATCTATCTCTTGTCACTGGATCCAGATGGCTGTGGAGGAGAAGTTGAGGATAGTGACTTTACCCAGCCCATCCTCACTTAAATCTAACTCACTTGCATGCTATGGCATAACTTCTCTGATGTCATGGTCTTCTTTGAGAACAAAAAGCAAATTCAATGTGAAGTGAGGCAGAACTGTGCATTCCCTCATTCTCTCATTTTTGCTTCCCAGTTAAATAAGTCAGAGAAATGATGGAGAAGGGAACTTCTACCCTGATATAGTTCCTCCCCTTTTACATTTGGAGTATAAAAAGAAAAGTTATCTGGTTCACTCAGGAGGGAACTAACTGCTTCAATTCCAATGAACTTTTGAAGCCCCTCATAATGCAAGGACCTCTAGATATCTGCGTAGATACTAGATGTATAATTGAGACTGTATTATTTCTTTTGTGACTCATGGATTTGTTTTGAAAGTATTTCCAGAAGAGCAGGTCCAAAATTGGTTTAAGCAATGGCAGCACAATAAAAAAAAAAAAAAAAAATTGGTGTCCCAAAGTGAATACATGGAAGGGAATAACATTGTCAGACTTAGGAGTTCTAGAAAGCTGATAAAAACAAACAAACAAACAAAAAAAAAAAACATTATTTTAATTCAGAATAATACCTTGTGTTTGGAGGCAAATGAGATAGATCCAAATGTTCCGATTTCATGAGCTATTTTCATTTGATAGAAACTTTATATCTAGAAGGATCAAGAAGAGTTTGCCGTAAGAAGGTAAATGAGCCTGGACCACAGGGATAGTTAAATATTAAGACTTAGCTGATTTAAAGATTTTGGGCCTGGAAGTGACTGTTCTAGTCTTCCAGTTGACATTGAGATTTACCTGGCCTATCTTTTACATTCTATGCCTTTCACCTTATTGTCCCTTTGAATTAGCTCAAGGGTTTAAAGAACATTAAAATCACGTTAATGAAGACTGTTGGTCTAATCCATAAATTATTGTTTTATGCAACCCTTCCAAGAGGAAGAATGCAGCAGTTCTTGCAAAGATATGTGTGGATCAGTTGTGTGTTAAGTCTCAATATATTCAAATATTCCTAACTATCCTCTTGAGGGGAGGGGAGCAAAAGAAGGAAGGAAATTCATAGACTGAGCATATCACTGACAAATTGTTGGCTTTAAAAATTAAGTGTAATTCTTTTGCTTTAGTTTCTAATGTTAGCTAAATGTTAATTCTAAAAGCTTTTTGTATAGTTTCTTCCCGTTTTGTGTTTCCTACATTTTTCCCTTTATCATGTAGTTAGTTGTCTGTTTCTTGTACACAGTATGTTCCATTCACCTTAATTTCTCTTAAGCAAAGAAATGTACTCTCTTAAATGATAGTATAGTGTGACAAAGGCACATTTAACAACAAAAAAAAATAATAATAAATTAAATTAGCAGTGATGTTTGCATAGCTAATCATACTCTTTCCTGGTAATTGCTCTTGAGCCTACAACCTGTATTTCTATAATGGTCAACTGAGGTTCAGAATATATTTAGTTTGTGATCATGGTAGAGAATTCTTCTCTGAATAAAATAAGTAGTTAAGATGGGAATAAAGTCTACAATCTTAGTCCCAATATCACTATCTTCTAACCAATTGAATGTACTGGTGAGTTTTTGTTTTTTTTGTTCTTCCTCTAAAGGAGCAACATTCTGTGTGTTTGTCTTCAAGTGAAGAAACTGACTTGGACATAATCCCTTCCTTCCACTTATGTTTATATCTGAAATACTAACATATAAATAGATGGTTATAACTTCTGGTTAAGATGCCATCCTAAAAGATCCTAGAGGAGCCCAGCTCTTCCACAGACATCCCAGCAAAGTGCCCAGGAAGGAAATTTAAAAATTAGGGAAATAGCAAGCAACTTTTCTGTTCAAAACTGTATAAAATGATTGCCAGGAGTATATGGGCATTGATTGTGAGAGGAAGTAAAACAGAGGAGGGGGAAGTCAGTTCTGTAATCTGGTTCTGAAGGTCATCAGCGCTGGTTGGGGAGTAAGAAGAGACTAGATCAGTTCTTATAGTTCACTGCACAAGGAGTCAGGGCTTGGCAGTCTAGGTTCATCTAAAAGTTTCCAAGTGTGAAAACTTGGTAGCTTGCTACCTACAAAACCTTTGAAGCTGTTGTTTTTCCCATAGTCATCCCTAAAGACAAGGCCAGCACAGCAGCTGGACAGCACCTGCATTAGGGCCCTTGATAGAGGCTTCCACAATAATTTCCACAACAGGGGCATGAGTCAAATCTCAGTTGTGATTTGTGCAAGGAGATAAAAGAAGGGCCAAGACTAAAGAATGTGTAGGGCTACCAAGAGAGACCCAGAAGCCAGGAATTCAGATTTCTCTGAAATGTAGAGCATCTGTATATAGACCAGAGGGGGAACAAAACTAAGCAGGACTGGCTCAATCTCTATAATCTTCAGATAGAACATTCTAGATTGGGAAACAAAAAGAGCATGACTGGTCTAATTCCTTATTTTACAAATGAAAAAAATTAAGACAGGGGAAAGTGACTTGCCCAAAGTCACATGAATAGAAAAAGAGGCAAGCTTTGAAACCAGGTCCTTTGAATTCAGATATGGAGTTCTTTATTATTATACCATGTTGTATCTTCAATCCCCAAGTGCTGAAACAGAACACCACACATATTAGGTGATTCATGATTATTCATTCAGCTAAAGTTCAGTAAGATATAGATGGATAGAGTCAAATGGATAATGCATTTATTAAGCAATTAATATAAGCAAAGCACTGTGTCAAATGCCAGACATACAATTATGAGCAAATAAGATAATCTATTCCCTCAAAAGTCTGCATTTTATTGGGAAGAGATAGGGAAGACATAACACAAATTTGAACTTGAAAAAAAGTCATGAGGATGAGACTGTGGAGTAGGATGAGTATTTGAACCCAGCAACCCAGGATCACAGATCCATGTTCCATTGGGGAAAGAATTTGAAGGCTGTCCACCATGTTTTGAAACAGTAGCCATTAAGTGACATAGAAAGCCTGGTTCCAGAGAAGGGTCTTATATCCTAAGGGAAGAGTCCAAGATTCTGATGAGAGGACATTTGGAGGAGAGGAGAGGAAAATGGTGACTGGAATGGAGGCAGCATGCTTCAGAAATAGTGACTAAAAATCATGCTCTTATATAAAATGGTGGAAAGAATCATGGACTAGAAGTCAGATCTGGATTGTAATCAGTGTTATGCTGAGTAAAATAACCAGCTTTCCTAATTAATTTGCATTATTAGCATTTTCTTAAGTACAAATATTTGTGTTTTAGCATTTGCCAATTCCTAAGGCATAAAAGCTCACAATGAAAATTTAACAATTAGCTCTCATCACCTGGTTAGAACAGTATCCCACATATGCTAATAATGACTGCCATTAGCTTGTTGTGACCATATGCGTATCAACAGGTCTCTACGGTTCTTTCCTCATCTATAAAATAGGGAATTGCTATTTTCTAAGATCCCTTCTCCCTCATAACTTTTAATTCTTAATTTTTCTCAGACCCAAAGAAATTGAAGCTTTTTTCCTTTTCTCACTATCACACTATATTCCATAGTGTGTTGTGATTTTTTTCCCTTGTATTCATTTTCCCATTTTTCCCATCCCACATTCAAAAGCAGGAACTCTTTCCTAAAACTATAAAAGATTTTGGAAACCATGCTTCCACTGCTACTGAATAAGTTTCACAATTTTAGAACCCTAATGTGAATCACTAGTGATTACTAATGTAATATTATCATTATTAATGATTACCAAGGAGTCTTGGGAATAGGATGTCAATTATCTATAAGAATGCTATTAACTGATTAAAAATAGAACCCAGTCTCTCTTGTGAAATAAGCCAAGGATAAAAATAAGTATTTAATATGGCTTCCAAATATCCAAGTAATTGTTTTCATTCAATTTCCTCTTTGGAGATGGCCTGAGATTTTCTTTTACCTTTTGGAATATGGTAAATCAGTCTTGCACTTTAATTCCAAAGGATCAGGAGGAGCTATTATTCTGCTCTGCACTTCTGGGAACCATGCAGATTTAACCTAACCACAGCTATTTTCAGCTATGCTAATACTTCTCCATAGCCCTTCTCCTTCCCTGTCTTCTCCACCTCTTGATTTGTGAAATGAAATCAGAATTGTCACTGTCACTGAAAGAGCATGTCAACTAAGTGCCCTATCTATTGTTTCATTTGACATCTTTATGGTATTCCAAAACTATAAAATGTGGTTCACTACTTTTTTGTGTTGTCCTTCATTAAAATAAAAATTACTTGAGGGCAAGGACTGTCTGGCTTTTTTCCTTACATAGTGTACATAGTGTGTACTTCACAATCAAGCTTTTTAAAAATGGCAAATTACATGATGTTTGCCCATTGATTTAAAATCTATAAAAATTTTAACCCATTTATGGCTTACAGACTCCAATCTAGTCTTGCCCATTAAATTTCAACTTAATTACATTATTTATAAGCTATTTATGACAGCTAGGTGGTGCAAAACACTGCTGATGAAGAGGGAAAGAGTGAAAGGAGAGAGAAAAGTATAAACAGGAAAAATAAGATGGAGGGGAAATACACAGTAATCATAACTAAATGTGAAGAGGATGAACTCTCCCACAAAACAGAAGCAAAGAGAGTGGACTAAAAGCCAGAATCCTACAATATCTTTAGAAGAAAAACATTTGAAGCAGAGAGATCCAGAAACAAGGCAAAAGGCTGGAGTAGAATATATTACACTTGAGCTGAATTAAAAAAAAATAAAATAAACTTAGCAATGCAAAGAGAAAGCAAAAGTAAATAAATCTAATCAAAAGAATAAGAATCCAAATTCTTAGAGAAGTTAAATGAGTTACAGGAAGAAATAGACAGAAAAACTATATAAGTGGGAGAGCTTAACCTCTCCTTCTCAGAACTTGATAAATTCAACCACAAAATAAACAAGAAAGAAATTAAGGAGGTGAATAGAATTTGAGAAAAGTCAGATGATAGATCTTTGGAGAAAATGAATGGGAATAGAGTAGTATACTTTTTCCTCCAGTATAAGGTATCTACAAAAAACTAGCCATGTGTTAAGGCATTAAAAACCTCATGTTGAAGTAGAAAAAGGCATAAATATTAAATGTATCCCTTTCAGATCATGATACAATAAAAATTACATGAATAAGGGAACATGGAAAAATAGATTAAAAATTATTTGGAAACTTAATCTAATTCTAAAGAACAAGTGGGTCAAACATCAAATCACAAAAACAATTGATAATTTCATCAAGAGGATGACAATCATGATACAATACACCACAATTTATGGGATGCAATCAAAATAACAGTCTAGGGAAACTTTATTTTTCTAAATGCTTACAAAAATAAAATAGAGAAAGAGAAAATCAATGGATTGAGCATGTAACTAAAAAAAGTTAGAAAAAGAACAAAATAAAAATCCCCAACTAAACAACAAATTAAAAGTTCTGAAAATCAAAGAATAAATTAATAAAACTGAAAGAAAACTATGAACTAATAAAATTAACAGCTGGCTTTATGAAGAAAACATACAACATCTGATTAATTTGATTTTTAAAAAAAAAGAGAAAACCAAATCACCACCATCAAAAATAAAAAGGGTAAATTCTTCACCAATGTAGGGCAAATTAAAAAACAATAATCAGGAACTATTTTGTCCAACTGTATGACAATATTTCTGACAAGCTAAGTTAAATATAAAAATGTAAAAAACCAAAAATATATAAAATATAAAAACAGAAGAGGAAATAATATGCTTAAATAACCCCATTTTAAAAAAAGAAATTGAACAAGTAAGCCATCAGTGAAAATCTCCAAGGTCAGATGGATTTACAAGTGAATTCTACAACACATTTAAAGAACAATTCAATCCAATATTATGTAAACTATCTGGAAAAATAAGGAGTCCTACCAAATTTCTTTAATGACAAAATATGGTACTGATAGTTAAACCAGAAAGAGCAAAAATAGACAAAAAAAAGTTATAAAACAATTTCCCTTATGAAAATTGATGTAAAAATTCTAAATAAAATATTAGCAAAGAAGTGTTTTATAAATTTATATATATATATATGTATGTATGTATGTATTGATATTGACCATGTCAATAACAAAACTAATGGAAATCATATGATTATCTCAAGAGATACAGAAAAAAGCTTGACAAAATGTAGTATATTTTAAAGAATTCTAGAAAATCAATCAAAAACTACTTGAAATAATTGGCAACTTTAGTAAAGTTACAGGATATAAAATAAAGTTATACACATCATCAGCATTTCTCTGTTACTAATAAAGCCCAGCAGCATGAGATAGAAAGAAAATTCCATTCAAAATAACTATAGACGATATAAAATGCTGGGGAGTCTATCTGCCAAGACAAACCCAACAACTATCTGAATACAGTTACAAAATACTTCACACAAATAGTGAGATCTAAACAACTGCTTGTGGGTAAGCAGAGCTAATACAATCCTGCCTAAATTTATCAACATAGTATCATATCAAACTACCAAAAAATATTTTATAGATCTAGGAAAAAAACAACAAAAAAATTGATCTGAAAAAATAAAAGGTCAGAAATATGAAGGGAATTAATGGGGAGGAAATGCAAAGGAAGATGGCCTGGCCATATCAAATATAAAAACTATATTATAAAGTAACTATTATCAAAACTATTTGGTACTGGCTAAGAAACAGAGTGGTGGAGCAGTATGAATAGGTTAAGTAGTCAATGACTATGGTAATCTACTATTTGACAACTCAAAGATTCTAACTTGTGGGAGAACCAACAACAAAAACTGGTAGAAAAACTGCAAAATAATATGGCAGAAACTAGGCATGGACCAACATTTCACACCATATAACAAGATAAGATCAAAATGTATATATAATAGACATAAAAGACATCATAAAGCAAATTAGTAAAAAAATAATTCACCTGTCAGATCTATGGAGAAGGGAAGAATTTATGACTAAACAGGAGATAGAAAATGTTATGAAATGCAAAATGGATAATTTTGATTACATTAAATTAAAAAGATTTTGCACTAACAAAACCAATGTAAGCAGAAGTGGAAGGATAGCAGGAAGCTGGGCAACAATTTTTATAGCCAGTGTTTATGATAAAGGCCTCATTTCTAAAATAAAGACCTGAATCAAATTTATAAGAATACAAGTCATTCCCCTAATGATAGTCAAAGGATACAAACAGGCAGTTTTCCAATAAATTAAAGATATCTATAGTGAAATGAAAAAATACTCTCAATCATTATTAATTACAAAAATAAAAACTAAAAGAACTCTGAAGTGCCACCTCATACTTAACAGATAAAGATGTGGGAAAATTGTTATAGATGCATTACTGGTGGAGTTGTGAAGTGACCAAACCATTCTGGAAAACAATTTGGAACTATATTCACAAAGCAATCAAACTGTACATAAACTTTGATACAGCAAGTCTAGATCTATAGCCCAAGATCATAAAAAAGGAAAAAGAATCAATCAAAAATATTTATGCAGTTCTTTATGTGGTGGTAAAGATTTGGAAATTGAGGGTATGCTCATCAACTGGGGAATGGTTGAACAAGCTGTGATAAATGAATGTAAAGGAATACTATGTGCTATAAGAAATGAGCAGACGGCTTTCAGAAATATCTGAAACTCATTCTGCATGAAATAAGCAGAACCAGAACACTGTACAAATAGCAATATTTTGTGATGATCAACTATGATTGACTCAGCACTACAATGACCCAAGACAATTCCAAAAGACTCAAAATGGAAAATGCTATCCATGTGCAGATAAAGAAATATGGAGTTTGAATGCACATCAAAGGATGCATGTTATTTTTTTTTCACCTTTTTTCTGTGATTTTTCTCTTTTGTTGTTTTTTCTTTCACAATATATGACTAATGGATCATAATGATTGCTATTTTGGGAAGGATAAAATATTTGGAACTCACTTTTATAAAAGTGAATCTTGAAAACTATTTTTACAAGTAATTAGGGGACAGCTAGGTGGCGTAGTGGTTAGAGTAACAGCCCTCAAGTCAGGAGGACCTGAGTTCAAATTTGATTTAAGACACTACCTCCTAGCTGTGTGACTTTGGACAAGTCATAATTACCTCAGCAAAAACAAACCAAAACCAAAACCAAAAAACAAGTAATTAAAAAGAATACTATACCTCACCTCCAATGAAATTATGAAAGGAATTGTTTCAAGGAAAACAATATGATCTAACAAGAATAAAATGAGCAGAACCAGAAACACAATTTATATGCAATTAACAATATGGTAAAATCAAATGCCTTTGAAAGACTTTCAATAACTCTCATAAATGCAATGATAGCCAAGATGTGCACATTAAGATGCACATTTTTGGGCAATGCTATTGTTTTACTTGTCTAAGCATATTTGTTAGAAGGGTTCTTCTCTCTTACTCCCCCACTACCACTCCCTCTTCCCCACTCCTAATCCAGTTCCTGTAGTAGGAAGAGAAAAATACTTATTAATTCAAAAAAGTTTAAATGAGAGAATTGGAGTAAACAACTTCTACAGTCCCAACCTTAATTCACCTTTGCTCTCCAGTTTTGTGCTGGAAAGCATTACCCTGTCAAAACAAATTTTTTTCTTTTAGTTTTCAATTTTTCACTTTCAAATTTTAGTTAGAAAGCTAAAGAAATTCTTAAAATCAAAAGGGTTTCCCTTATTTCCACTGGTTATATCTGAGCAAGAGTAAAGAAATAGTAACTATACCAACAAATTCACCTGAGTAAACAGTAAATTTAAAATGATTTACTATGGATATGTAAAAAAACACAGTTGATAGTATTTTTTTTGGTAGAAAGAAATAGAATAATATAGTATAGTGAAGTTAAGCAATAGTACAAGATATGTTTCTGGAAAAAACAAATTAGGTAACTTATTTTTACAAGTCAAATTTGATGGCAAAACTGGCTAGCACATTTCAAATACTTTTTGTTCTACTAGATACAAAATTGAATGGAAATTCATTTTCATTTCAACTTTCCTAGAACTGCCTTAATCTATATAAGTTAAAAATATACTCTTCTTTTTTAGTTCATAACTTATTTTGTTAACAAATATGTGTATGATAATAACAGCTAATATTTAGAGAAAGCCTTGTCCTATGATATGAGATACATTTAAATTACCAAAAGTATGTCCCATTGCACCACCTCACTTTTTAGATGAAGAAACAAGGGTCAAAGCCTGAAAATCCTTTTCAAAAACCAAAGATACACAAATCTATTTTAATTCAAGTCCTTTTTTGCTTCTCATTTCTTCTTCTGTTTTTTTTCATCAGCTTCCATCTTTAGCTTTATTTCCTCAGCAGTAAGGGCTCCCAGTTTCTTTTTCTTTGCCTTCTTCACTTTTTCTTTGAGAGCAGCTATATCAATTTTTGTTTCAGCAGAAGCTACAAGAATGGAAGGAATAAGATGACAAAGCTTATCTAATGATTACCAACTCTGTAAAGTACACATGGTAGAAGAAACTTCTCATTTAAAAGAACAGGACACTAAGGTTAGGAAAATTAAGTGCCTGTGCAAAGTCACAGTGCAAAAATCAGCCAGAGACAAGACGGGAATTCTGATGTTTGGAGCCTCAGTTCACCATTTTTCCAAAGAATTGCCCTTCATGTCCATTTCATTGCATGATTCTGCTCCAACATTTCTAGGAGACTGCCTGGACAAATGAGAGGCAGGTCCTTGTGGCTTTTCAATTTACTTTCCTCTAATATTCCAAGAATAAGAAAAACATTATTTTTCATCTAAAGGCACATGTTCTTTTCTCGGTGTTTAAATCAATCATTAAATTCAACTGATTTATATATATATATATATATATATAAAGACTTTTTACTCCCCTATAAACATGCTTAAGAATGAAGTATTTGGGGGCAACTAGCTGGTGCAGTGGACCTTCCCTGAAATCAGGAGGACCTGAGTTCAAATCTAGCCTCAGACACTTAACACTTCCTAGTTGTGTGACCCTGGGCAAGTCACTTAACCCCAATTGCCTCAGCAAAAAAAAAAAAAAAAAAAAAGGTATTTGGACAATTGGACAATTCTACCTACATTAATCTACTTATTCAGTGCCATACCAATTAAACTGCCAAGAAATTACTTCCTAGAGCTAGAAAAAAAACAACAAAATTCACCTGGAAGAACAAAAGAATTTCAATGAAATTAATGAAAAAAATGCAAATGAAGGTGGCTTAGCTGTGTGAGACATAAAACTGCATTATAAACCAGAAGTCATCAAAACCTCAGGTTTGAAGAGTTAAGGTTAAGTTGGACAGAAATTAAGCCAAACAGCTGATTAGAAAAACAGTAATTTGTATGCAAAGTACTTTTAAAGCTGTTACTTCCATAGCAAGTAACAACCTAAGAGGATCTTTAAAAAAATTTTTTTTATTACCAATTTATGTCATTGGTAATATGTCATTCAAATCTCTTGACAACCAAATTATAGCAGAGAGTAAACAAAAATGCCAAAAGAGCAATACCAATGAAGACAAAGTATGCCCTTTCTATTCCTTTATCAAGGAATAAGATGGAGAAAAAGCACCAGAAATCAGAAAAGTTTAGGAGCCATAAGATATCAGAAACATTAAAAAAGGCCAGACAGAAAAAAAAAAAAATCCCTGTAGCCATTTTTAAGATAGCCTCCTTTGTTGTCAGGGTGAGAGTAGGTAGGAAGGGAAGGTAAAGAAATTCTGGACAAAGCATGAAAAGATTAAAAAAACAAATTATTCAGTCATTCTACAGATGTTAAGCTCTTACAATGTGCCAAAGGATGGCAATATAAAAAAAGGTGAAGAGAGGGTCCTTGACTACAAAGAGTTCATATAGTAACAGGAAAGATGCCATTTGAATAACTATGTCCATAGGAGACATATCCAGTGTAAGTGAGAGGTATTGAGAGAAAAGAGAGTGAGAAAGTGGAGAAATTGGGAAAGGAGTCTCATACAGAACTTATTCTGAGTCTCAAAGGAAGTCAAGGAAGACAAGAGTCAATGGCAAGGAGGCAGAGCATTCCAAGTGTGAGAAGAAAGCAAGAAACTGTCCCATACTATGTTTCTTTGACCATCATTTTAAGATTTGGACAAGTGAGGTTCAGGGGCAGTTTTCTTCCCAACTCTGTTACCTAGAGCTCTACTGTTCCAGCTTATGTCTTGCATACTAAGGATTCTTCCATAGTTTCAGGGGTCAAATCAGGGTTGACCACAATCAATTCTATAAACCAATCTAATCAATCATGCTATTACTTTCATCTATCTACTATAATTTTCATCCTTTTCTTAAGAAATACTTGGAAGTCACAAAGGCTGCTTGGGAGAGTTACCAGAGTTTACCTTTGTATCAACAACACCCTAAAAATTACATTACCTTTTTGAGGTTTCAGAACTGGTTTTTCTTTAGGGGGGATAAAAGCCTTGTTTCTTTCTGCTTGTCTCTTACTGACTGCTTCAGCTTGTTTAGCCTACATTTGAATATAGAAAAGTAGCCTTGTTATTTAAATAAACATTGTTAAAATAAAGAGATGTCAAATTTACTGACTATCCTTTTAATATTTAAAACTAAATATATAGAGGCTTACCTTTATTTGTTCCATTCTTTGTTGCTTCTTCTGACTTTCTTTCAAAAAGTATTCACCACTGGCCAATTCTTTATCAATCTGTCAAAATACACACACACACACACACACACACACACACACACACACACACACACACTTCAATTTAGAAAGTTCACATTTTAGATGAAGATGCAAAGCAAATTTAATCAGTTTTGGGTGCAAGTCTTGGAATGAAGCTACAATTCATGGTGAAGTCTTCAATACACAACCTCAGGAAAAAGGGTGTTTGTACAGAAATATGATTAATAATTTTTTTTTGCAAGTTACAGACTCAGAGACAGGTCAAAGTCTTAACAATTTATACAATAAATTCTTTACCAAAAACATATTTTCTATTCAGACCAGATCCTCCCAGAGGCCATAAGATAAAATAACTTAGCTGTTATATGTGGCAGTATATAACTAGAGACAAAGTGCCACAGATGTTTACAGATGGCAACATTACTTCCAGTTAGAGTAAGCACAGAAAACTTCTTTCTTGGATAGGTGACGAATTGTATGAAGGATTTGGCAGATAGAATGAGAAAAAGAAGGTGTTACAGACACAGAAGTTAAAAAGTGTAAAGGGAGCTGAGAAGGTAGGGTGAACGATCTTGCTACAGCAGGGAATTGGTATAGCTGAGAAGTGGGTGGTAGATCTGAGAAGGTAGGCAAGGATTAAACTGGGGAAGTCCTTGAATGCCAGGACAGAAAGAGTTTAGAGTTTATTCTGTTGTTAATAAGGAACTGGAGAAAGCTATTTAGCAGCTCAGTCACAGAAGAAATTCCTTGTTTTATGTTGAAGCTTAATCTGGAGTGAAACTAGTTATGAGGTAAGTTCAACAATCTAAGTTTGTGGAAATAAGGTCATATGGATTGAAAAGATGGGAAGGAGGAAAGAAATCATGATGGAAACATGAGCAGATTGCTATGTGGTCACCATGCAGCAATATATACCACTCACCCAGTGTGCCAAAAGAGTTCAGCAAGGTCTTCTATCATTTTCATCCTTTTCTCAAGCCAAAACTTAAAAAGTAGTTCACTCAATAAAGATTTATTAAATATTTGCAAAGCACTTTTGTAAAGTTGTTTGTCCAAAATATTCTCAATGAAGCCTTTAAAATTGAAGTCCAACAAGTTGCTTTTATTTTTCTTCATCTTACAAAACAAGCTGACAAGTGAACTTACCTGACTCTCTGGCTGTGGAGGTGGGAATGGTGTATACTCTTTCTTAACAGTTTTTTTCTTTGGTTCTTTGCGTTTATTCAAATTTTTGTGTTTAAATTGTGGCAAAAATCTTTCCCAATTTTGTGATCTTAACTCAGCATCCTTTGAGAGCTCTCGTTTGATCATCAATGTCTTTAATCATGATAACAACATAAAAACAAAAATTACAAATTAACTATAAAAAGGCATCTTTTTAACAAAATTAGACATTGGAAAAAAAATCAGGATTTTAAGAATGCAAGGAAAAAGTTTTTCAAGACATACAAAAAACAACCAAATTATCAGAAAACTATGGATGGCAAAGAATGATGAAATGAATTGAGATGGAGATAGAGCAGCAACAACTATCTTCTTGCTCTTGCTTTATTACATCAAAAGCTAAAATAATGAAATCAAGAAAAAGGAAAAGACTTAATTCAGCTCCATGTTCTTTACAAGCAGGCAACTTTCAGTACCAGATCTGTCCCAGGGACCAGAATAAAAGGCAAAGGGCTTGACTGAAACAATTTAGTCACTTTATCCCACTGATCTTTCCTCCAATTTAATTACAACAGCCAGTAGAGGTCACAAAACTTTCTTTTTGTACTTTTTGTTCAAACTCTTCCATTCTCACTTACCCATCTAATGATCGGATTTTTAATATCATTTACTTCATGCAGAGCTCCTAAGAATATCTAGTACTCAACAGTTTTTATATATTAAGCAGCAACTCACTATACTACAGGCAGCCATATGTGTTAGACAGGGAGCTGTTACAGGATTCAGATTTGGAGTCAGAGCCTAGGTTCAAAACCCAGCTCTACAGGTGACCATTCTGGGTCAACTTCCTTAACTGTAAAATGAGGTTGGATTAGAACACATTTAGGTTCATTTCCAACATAGAATCTCTAATTCTGTAACCACAAAATTAAGTTGATAGAATGTAGGCATTGTGCTTCATATCTCTAAAAAGCTATTATTATACCATGTTTCTATTAGGCTTTATTTAAGTATGAATAAATCAACATTTATTGAGCACAACAGTAAGTAGTGGAATACAAGTATAAAAAGAGAAGCAATCTTTACCCATGAGGAGCTTAAATTCTTATACAAGACAGAACATATGAGAGGGAGTAGATAAGGGAGTAGTGGTGTATGGAATCAGAGATAGAGAGCTGGTGCTTAATGGAACATGTCAGAAATCAGGAAACTTTTAAAGAAATAATGGTGCTACTGATCTGATTACTGCACTCTTCAACTTCAACTTCTTCAAGGGATTGGATTTGGAAGTTTGGGTCTAGTGTGTAGACAGAATGCCATAATAAATAAAACGTGGAGCTCACAGTCAAAAAGAGCTGATTTAAAATCCTGTATCTGACACTTAATTTTATGTAACTCTGGACAAGTTATTTAATTTCTATGGGCCTTAGCCAGCACTCTAAGACATAAAAGAAATTATAAATGAATTGTGATCTACACTGATAGAATTTCCACTCTTGGAAGTCCTATGCTGACTAAATCATAAATCTTTGCATAATTGTGCTGATACTACAAATATAACTTCTATTTTGGGTCCCCATTAATGTAATATGTGAAAGCATATATTTCAAATGTTAGTCTTATGAAACTTTTATAATGAGGAGGCTACTATATGCCTATGTATGTGTAGATATATTTATTTCATAACTTTACATGAACCTGGAAACAAAAGAATCCTCTAAAATGCTGCATCTTCATATATGGAATCAGAACGGGAGGAAAACACATTAATTACACAGTTATACAAGAAGGCTTTCATAAATTTCATTTTTTTTAAGCTAACTAGTAAGCTGATACTCACTTTGATGTTATAGATCGGATGAATATTTTTCATAGTGTCCAGGACAACTTTCCGAACCTAAAATTATTGGATCAAAAGTTCACATTTTACTAAAATCTTTTCAATCA
Organism: Myrmecobius fasciatus; assembly: GCA_023553655.1. NCBI lineage: Eukaryota > Metazoa > Chordata > Mammalia > Dasyuromorphia > Myrmecobiidae > Myrmecobius > Myrmecobius fasciatus. Next base: position 69,579 of record JAJPUD010008457.1, on the reverse strand, counting down.
GTTATAAATTACTTATAAAACTTACTTATAAAACTCCAATAAATAAATCATCAACAGAGATGAATAGTTCTCAAAAAATAATTGCAAATTATTAATAAGCATATTAAAGAATACTTTAAATCATTTTTAAAAGAAATACAGATCAATACAAACCCTGAGATTTCACTTCCATCTTACAAATTGGCAAGATGACAAAAGATGGGAATGGTTAACATTGGTGGGGGCAAGAGGGAGGTATGGAAAAATAGGCACATTACTGCACTATTTATGAATCATTTTGGAAATTACAAAGATGTTTTAAAAATGACTTCAATAAAAACTTATTTTCAAAAAGAGAGTGGGACTGTGCTAAATGCTAAGGATACAAAGACAAAAACAAAACTTGCTATCAAAAAGCTCACATTCTAATAGGGAAGACAACATGCAAACAACTGCATGTAAAAGACATGCATATGCATATACCAACATTTGGGGGAGGAAGGAGTATGGAGAGAGAAGCTTTTTGCAGAAGATAGGACTTGAGCTGAATCATAATCAGTAAAGACAGGAAGTGGAGATAGAGGAAAACATTCCAGACCTGGGAAACAGGCATGGAGTGCCACATGTGAAAAACAGAAAGAAGACCAAGAAGTTTAATGTTATGGATCATAAGAATACATGAAAGGGAGTAAAGTTTAAGCCTGAAGAATGGTAGGAAGAGGCTAAGTTATGAAAGGCTTTAAAAGTCAAACAGAAGATTTTATGTTTGATCCTGAACTTGCCAATGCACAGGGCATGTGAGGTGAGTCAAATAAATTGAGGATACTTATAATACCAAACTGGTGTCTGAGGATGGAAAAAGGGGAGATTGAGGCATGAAAACCAAGTAGGCTTTTGTAATAGTCATGGAGAAAGAAAAGTAATGGGATTCCTGGTATGAGAAAAAAGGACATTCACAAGAGATGTTGTGAAGGTAGGAACAAGATTTGGCAACTTACTGGTTGTGTGGGGAAAATGAGAATGAGAACAGGATGACACTGAGATTGTAAACCTCACTGATGAGGAAAATGGCCCTCAACAATAACAGAAAAGTCTGGAAGAGAGGAGGGAGTTGAGATAAAGGACAACAAATTCTATTTTGAGCACATTCCTCATATAATATTCCTTTACACTAATGAAATCATACTAGTTCAGTAAAAAAAAACAAAAAGCAAACAAAAAAAAAAACGAAATTAGATTTCACACAATGAAATCAGGGAGAATATGGTACAAATTCATTAATTCAATTCAAACACTCATTAAGTACTATAAAAAGCACTGTGCTAGGCATGAGGGATACAAAGAAAAAACCAAAATCTCTTCTCTCAAAGAACTTACATTTTACTGAATATGGGGATATGGGTAATATTTGCCAAATCCCTTAAATGATTAGTGGCAAGTCAATTTGCTAAAGTGAATAAGGCAGACAGCTCTTTGAGGGAATGGAAATATGTAAAGGTGACAAGGTAAAAGGAGATCAGTTATGTCAATCCTAATAGATTAAAACTTCTTAAACTTTGTAATGAACATGAAAGTTTCAAAAAATTTGTCAACACTGAAAGGTATTAAATATTCCAAGATTTAATTCTTTATCTAAAAATAAACAAGCACATCCATATCAGTATGCAAATTTGGTTTCATCTTTAATAAATGGCAAAATTATTATGTATATTAAAGAACTGTTTTAAAATAAATTTCTTTATGATTTAATATAAGTAAATGTTTGATTTGGATACTATTTTATATACTTATATAACTGAAGTCAGGTAAAAATTTCTCAGGCATAAAGGGAACATGAGTGGAAAAAGTTTAAGAATCCCTGATATACATCACAATCTTCAAATAGAAACTAAAAACCTTAGTGGTAATGAAGATCTCAAGTTCATCTTGTTTAATCTGTTCCAATGCAGGACTTATTCTGCTTGAATACTTTCAAAATCCATGTGAGGAATCTGAGCAAGAGAATATATGCTATTTTTTTTTTTTTTTAAACAAGATAATGCCATTCCTTTGCTGGATAACTTGAATTATTTCAACACTAATTCCTGATATTGAACAGATATCTGCCCTCATATTTTCATGCTAGAATCAATACTTGGGACTTCATACTGCCATGGAGCTAAGGTTTATCTGGAATGTTGGCAAAGTTTTTTTTTTTTATCATAACTTTGTTGAGAAGATGGAGAAATGTGGATCAGATGAAAGAATAGTTAGGTGGATGCATGAACTGGTTAAACAAACAGATGCAAAGAATGACGATTAATAGAATGATGCCAACTTGAAAGGAAATCTTTAGCAAAGTGTCAGATCAAAAAGTATCCATTATGAGGTCATAGGCAAGTCACCTGGAAGAACCAAGGATGTTGGGTAAGAAGAAAAGACTTCAGAGGATCTGCTAGTTACCTTCGAATGATTTCATACAGAAAAGGGATTAAATTTGTTTGCTTATGTTCTGGGATGACCAACTATAAATGACTTTGCTATTTTCAGTAGTAGAATCATTCTCGACTACTCCGAAGGACTTATGATGAAAAATCTTATTCATAACCTGAGAAGAAACTGATTATGCCTAAATACAGATTGAAGCATTCTCATTCTCTCTGTCTCTCACATTCTCAACTTAATTTTTCTTGAGGACTTTATTTTCATTAGAGTGGGAGATCTATATTTTCTTTCATAACTTGACTTTTATAGAAATGTTTTACATAACCTTCACATGTGGCTTCCTGAGGGTGGGGATAAGAGAGAGAACCTAGAACTCAAAAAAATTTAAAACAAATGTAAAAAAATTTGTTTTGAATGTAACTGGGGAAAAATATTAAATAAACAAAAAAAATTAAGAAAAATGTTTTGCTTGACTGAGGGGCAGAACTAGAAGCAGTATGTAGCATTACAAAGAGAAGCAGATTTTTTCTAAAAATGTAGAAACACATCCAAATAAAGGCAAGTAACTGCTACCAGAAGTAGCCTACTTTTTTTTTCTTTTTTTGCTTTTTGCTGAGGCAATTGGGGTTAAGTGACTTGCCCAGGGTCACACAGCCAGGAAGTGTCTGAGACCAGATTTGAACTCAGGTCTTCCTGACTTCAGGGCTGGTGATCTAACCACTGCGCCACCTAGCTGCCCCAGTAGCCTACTTTTTAAAGGACTGGAGTAGAGGCTTTAAAGGACTGGAGCAGAGGCTACAAGGTTACTTGTCAAAGACGGAGAGAATTCTGCCCTGGTATCTGTTCACTACGTTCCAGCTCAGAGTACTCTTTCCCGGATCAGTCCTTCAAACCTGGAAGACCATCATACTGTTTTTCTAAAGTCTTTTTTCTTTCTGATTACCTGCCTACAGTTAACCAAATGATGACATTTTAGAGATGAAAGAAAACTCAGAAGTAGTGGTCTCCCTCTTCAGTTTACAGGATGATGAAGTTAAAGACCAGAAAAAGTAAATGATTTCCTCAAAGTCACATGGAATAAATGCAGAAAGGGAACTGATTCTTCTAGGAATATTTTCTTAAAACTATTATACAAGTTTAATTGTCAGAAAGTTTTTTCATTTTTATCTCAAATCTTCCTTTTGATTTCCTTCTTACACAATGGAAAACTAGCCCTGATTCTATCTTCTAGAAATACACAGAAAAATCTACTCACTTTTCCACATGATAACCCAGTGCTAAATGGGAGATGAAGAGATGATGAGGAAAAAAGAAGGAAAATGGTTTTTCAAAGTTAGCTATTCTTTATTCAGCCTCGCATGTTATAAAAGGATCCCAAATTACACGGAATAAAATATTTATCAATTGATTTGTGCCAATTTAGATAGAAAAGGCATAAAAAGAATAACTGTCAGTAAGTGATCATTTGCATTAAAATGTTTCAACCAAATGCTAAATTACAATTAATTAAAAAAAAAATATGACAAGTTAGTCTAAAGAAGTTGTTACTTACTTCTTTTAAACCATTAAATGGCCCAAGAGCTGAAACAGTATTCCCTTGAACCATGATGTAACAGTTTGTTAACAATTCCAATGCCTATACCATGGGGGGAAAAAGATGTGTGAAAATTAATTCTATGTGTACAAGAATATACAGAGAAAAAGATATTTAAGTTTATTGTTATTTAAAGCTACCTTCAGAGTAGATCCTTTAGGCCCAATAAGTCGTTGTCTTCTTTTTACAAATCTCTCTTTGTTTCTTACTAAAGAACCGATCTTGACGATGTCGCATGCAGTATCATCTTGAAGAATTCGTATTGCCTTCAAATCAAAATAATTATTTTTAATCTTTTTTATAAACATTTCCAACTTTAATTAAAAAAAAACTTAGCATAAACAGGAAACTAGCCTTTTGTCACTTTAACAACAGATGCAATACTATGTGAATAAAGACAGTTTCTACATTAACTTAATAATTCAGTCAACTTAATTTAGTTCTAATACGAGTTTATAATTATAGAAGGAATGTGTAATTTCCTAACATTTAATGTAACTAAGATCAATGTTTAATTCATGGATTTCCTAGTTACATACCTGTTCAAATGGAACACTTCTTGCTAAAAGTTTTATTAAGTCCCTGGCCCTGATGATAATATAAGGATCAAAAGTCTTCTTAGTTGTGCAAACAGTCATGCTGCCTTCAATTAGATCTAGTGTTGCATTTATGTGCTGCAGAAATGATAAAACAAAACAATGGGTTATTATTAAGTTACATCTCCATATGGGAAGAATTAGCTCTAACTGCTTCAAATTCTCATTTCTTTTAAATCCATAATCTTACTTAACCATACTAAGATTAAAATTCTTGTCAATTCAGATTTAGACTTGGTTTTTTTTTTTTTTTTGGTTGCTGAATATTGACCAGGATAAGTCTATGGTTAGGAAAATGTCTATCAGACACTGTAATGTGGAGCTTTGACTTACATGGAGGTAGCAAGTTGTCCAATTTCTTCCTCCTGTCCTCCCCATCATCACCATTCCTCATTGGACACCAATAGGTCCTAGGCCAAGCCCCATTTGGTCATTGTTTGGGTCCTGATTGACTCAGATTGATGTAAAGGGCAGTCATTTCTGCTTTGATCAGAAACCCAGGTCTTTCCCCCCTCCCAGATTATTTATTTAGATTTCCTTAGACTAGATGAAAGAGGAGATTCTTTGACTCAATTGCTACCTAATCTTAATCACTCAATCACTGAATGGGTGAAATCTCAGGCAAACTGATACCTATTGAAAATCTTGGTTTAAAAAGGCCAAGACCTCCCATTTTATCCAGGGCAATCTCCAGTGTCTGGATCTATATTTTGCCAGGAGACCCAGATGGCTCTGAAAGGGAAAGTGAGGCAGATGAACTTGCATAGTCTTCCCTCTCTTAAAGCCAATTTACTTGCACCATCATGGTATCATCTCCCTGATGTCATGGTCCTCTTCAAGAAAGGACAAGCAACTTCTGTCTTTTCTATAATCTATTAGAGTATCTGACTAGATTGTGCCTCCTAAATTTTCCCTCCAATAGGAAATTAAATGCAAAAGGAAAACATATACAATAAGGCATAATTAAGATTTATAAGGATGACTTCATAATACTATATACTTACATATAAAAAAAAAATCCACTAAAATACTGAATTTTCATACCCCAATGGATAAAGTTTAGGAAATTTCTTGAAAGGCTGATCTTCCTATAGTCAAAGTGGCCAAGTCAGCCCCCAACTATAACCTGAGAAAATACAGCTTCCTGGGCTACCCCAAATAGGCCCCAGATGGGAGAATCAAATCCCTTCATCCAGATCAAAAGTTTACCAAACAGATCATTTACATATTTGAGTAACAAGCTTCCGCAAAAATCAAAACATTATAGTAGTGAGGCAGTGGTCTCCAAACTTTTGAGATTGTGTACCCCCATCAGTAAAAATATTTTAAGCATATATCTACAATGTATATTTACTTACAAAATGGATTATTTATAAAACATGTTACTTAAAAATAAAGAAAATATAATAAAATATATATAAAGAATGAAATAAAAATGAAATATTTTGACTATTTTAGTAATAGTAAAAAAATTCCCTTTTTTGTCCTATAATGTTATTAAAATATTTTATATATAACCACTTTAAACTAAGTCATGAGCAAGAGCAACAGTCTCATGAAAGAAATCTAGGAACTATCCGTACATGTTCATGCAAAGCTTTTTGCACCAAAGGCCAACATTCCTTCAGATATGCTTCTCTGTATTTGGGGAACAAAGTTGCAAAACTGCTTTCTTCTAAGAGTCCTCTGGGATTGTCATCCTTTGTAAATGGGGGTTCTTTCCATCCATCAGGAACAATGAGGAGTTCTGATTCATCCACACCTATAAAATAATTTCTTCATAAGTACTGTAAGGCTGTTTCAATTTCATTATGTCTTTTGCCCCAAACCCATTTTTCTTCTGATCTCCCTATCTATTTCTGCCAATGTTCTTCCAGTTACCCAGGTTTGCAACTGGGGCATCATTCTCAATAACTTACTTTTCCCCCTACAACCACTTAGTTGCCAATAGTCATGCCTAGCTCCACCATATTTTCATTCTCTTTTCTCAATTCACAAAGCCACCATCCTAGTTTACCTCTCATCTGCAATGGTCAGGATCCTACTCCAAACCATCTTCCATACATATACCAATTATTTTTCTAAAGGCAGATCTGACCATGTTGTCTACTTTCTATTACTGTCAGATTCAAATGTAACTATCTCTTGAATTTAAAGTCTTTGGCAATCTGGCTACATCTTACTTTTCCAAGCTAGATCACATTATTCCACAAGTACACTACAATCAATTTGACCTTTTTACTGTTCCCTATAAACAGCACCGGATCTCCCATCTCCATGATTTTGTACTAGCTGTACCTTATGCCTGGAATATACTTCCTCCTCACCTGCATCTTGCAGAATTCCCCATCTCCTTCAAGGCTCAACTCACATACTATCTTCTATATGAGGCCTTTCCTGATCAGCCCCAGCTGCTAGTGCCTTCTCTCCCAAATGGTTTTTGTACTTATCCTAAAAATATAAACTGTTTCCTCTAGGTAAACTTTAACATCTGTGAATAGAGGGTTTGGTTTTCCTTTCATCTTTTTAATCACAGCACCCAGAAGCACAAAGAAGTGCTTGGCACAGAATACTTACTGTTTGACAGACTGATTCTTGCATGCAGAGCAATATGTCCATCTATGGGTTGCTCACTTGTTAATCTGTGTAAGTTTTAGAGCGCTTGGCCTCACTGAGCCTCAGTTTTCTCATGTATAAAATGAATAATAGACTAGATGACCTCTAAAGTCTCTAATTCTCAAGTAGCCAATCAATATCGGACCTGTGATTTCACTGGCAAAGGGAACTCTTTCCAACAGATGTCAGGACTTCAACTATCATCATTATGTAAACTGATGGGTTCACAACTCATTGCTTTAAAAAGCTTACTGAGGCACAAAAAATTAAGCAATTTGCCAATAGTCACACAGCTGGAAACTCTCAGAGGCAGGCCTTGAACCCACGTTTTGTACTTATTAGAACGTAAGACAGTTGGAGCGCTGAAGATAAGAGTTCTCGCCCACAAGCTCACAATTCAACGGAGGATAAAACATGCAAACAAATACATACAAAGACCCTGAGAAACAGGTGCTATTACTCCATTTCAGAGATGAGGTAGGGTTTATAGTGAGGAAATAATGGCATGAATAGGTGCAAAAAAGTAAAGTGGTTTGCCCAGGTCACACAGCTAGTAAAATATCTGAAGCGGCACTAGAACTGCTAACTTCTTGCTTTCACATACAATACTGACCGCTACCACCTAATTGCCTCCTGGAACAACATGCAATCTATCGTTTGCGCTGCCTGTCTCGAAGCACACACTGAAACAAACTGTATCTCATGACCATGGATGTGTCAGCCAAGGGGAAGTCCCAGGAGTGCTCAGTGCCCGACCACCAACTTGGGATCTTCCAACTCTAGTTGGGTGCTCGCTCGGAAGCATGTGTGAGATAACATTCTCGTGAGAACAGCAGTCTTGAGACCCGCCCCCATCCCCCACGCACTGGTCAGCCATCCCCAACTTCATCCCGCCAGAAAAGCGCTTAAAGAGCAATTCGGGCCACCGTCCCAAGGGCAGCGTCTGCCTCTGTCTTACCATGGTTCCCTTTCCTCTGATTCCGAAACCTATTCTCCGCTATTATGGACTCTTTCCCTGTAGGTGCCTGCAAAGACGCAGCCATAGCAAGATCCTCCAGCTTCCGGAAGTGAACTCTCAGAACCTTACCGGCTCAGGTACTCATCCCTTAAGAATTTAATTTCCTGGAATCCCAGGATGTAGGAATGTGCGCAGCCTCAGTGAAAGATGAAACTCTCTGACCCTTTCCTTGCTTACATCAAAAGAGTCTAGGGACTACAGGGACTTCTGGGTAGGATTTATAATGAGGAAATAATTGCGTGAAGAAGCAGGGTTTGCTGGGAGTTGTAGTTCACGTACGTAGGGCACGTGGGATCATATTTAGCTAAACTGGTTTGCAATTTACTCTCCAAGCAGCTGTAATCATCCATTCCCAGAGTCAATGATGCCTTATTTTAAAATCTTACTCTACAAACATAGGCTAAAGAATTTTTTTATATTTATTATTTTAACTGAGTATAAGATTATTTTAAAAATCTTTTACATGTGGCAGTTGGTAGGTATTTAATAAATGCTTGTTAATTGGCTAAATCCCTATTTATCCCAGCCTCTTAAAAATCTTAGCTGTTTTCAAAGCTGAATTTCTACATGAAGATTTCCTGATCTTCTTCCCCAATTATCTCATTCCCAATTATATTTATTATTTTAACATGAGCTTATCTTAAACCAAATATTCCATTATTTTATTAATAATTATTAGTTTATCTTATCTAATTATATTTATTATGTTTTTACATAAATATTAATAATTATACTTGTTTTACCTTAGCATCCCCAATTATATTTATTTTGTAATTACTTATGTGATCTTAACTCAAGGTGGTAGATATCAATTAAGCCATCTAGACCAACCCTCTCACTTTACAGATAAAGATTCTCAGACTGAGAAAAGTTAAGATGTTGTCTTAATATGTTGTCTCCCCCACCCCATTCCCCAGCCTCATACAATTAGCTATATGACACAGTGAATAGTTAGATGGCAGTATCTGGAGACAGGGAAGAGCCAAGTTCAAATCTTGCCAAAGACAGGATTTATTTTCTCCAAACCTCAGTCTCCTCATCTATAATATATATAATTATATATCATATCATATATATAATTATATATAAACTTATATATATATAATTGTATGACAATTATATATTATACATAATGTATAATTATATGTATACTATATAATATATATATATTAGTATTATATATATAGTAATTATTATTGTTAAACAGTACTTAATAATAGTAAATAATATATATTTAGTTGATCTTTCTGTTGTTAATATCTTTCCATTGGATACTGCTCTTCTCATTTCTTCAGGAATTACCAAGCTACCTCAGCCTTAGGTAGAGCTACAATCTCTTACTGTTAAGGACAAGATGCTAACTCTGGTTGTAGCCATTATACATAGCTAAGAAAAACTAGCAAAGTGCTTCCTGGGGTTTGTGGAGTCAGCTCTAACTGGCTTAAGAGAATTAATTGTTAAATTTTCAACGTAAGTACTTCTAGTAAGAAATCAACAAAGATTACAAATCAAGGCCTGATTTATTACTTTGTCAATTATCTGGACTTAAGGCAGTGATGGAGAAAATGTTACTAATTAAACTTAAATGTGTATTCCACCCACCCACATGAAAGCAGAATATTAAATATTTACCTGTATATTTCTGCAATTAACCCAAATTCTTATCTTAATTATGCCAGTCTGTTAGTAAAAAAGGGAAAATAGGGGGCAAAATAGATAGAGCACCCTGTCTGAAGTCAGAAACTCTGATCTTCCTGAGTTCAAATGTTGTCTCAGATACTTACTAGATGACTCTTAAGTGACTCTGGGCAAGTTACTTAATCGTTTTTTGCCTCAAATTTCTCATGTGTAAAATAAACTGGAGAAAGAAGTGGCAAGCCACTTTAGTATCTTTGCAAAGAAGTCCGAAATGGGATCATAAAGAGTCACATAACTGAAAATGACTAAACAACAAGCCAGCAAAAATCTTTTTTCTATAGAGGGGCAATGTATATGAAGCACTTGACAAACTTTTTAAAACCCATATTTACATGAGCATATTTTTCCTTCATGTTCTCTGGTTCTCTAAGTACCCTGGGGGAGGCAAGTACTTGGAAATGAAAAGTGATAAGAATATCTTGAGTTATACTCAGCAAGGAACTAAATTTAAATAGGGCTAAAGATTTAATTTTTAATTTTTACATTTATTTTTAAATTTTAATTAATTTTATTTTTAAATTATTTTTTTCTGCTTATATGTGTATGTTAATTTTTAGAATATACATTTCTTTATGAATCATGTTTGGAAGAGAAAACTCACAACAAAAGGGAAAACTGTGAGAGAAAAAAAAACAGGAAAAAAAGTTAATATAACATGTGTTGATTTATAATCAATTTCCATAGTTCTTTTTCCAGCTGCAGATGGTGTTTTCTATCCAAAATTTATTGAGATAATTTGGATCACTGAACCCCTGAGAAGAACCACGTCTTTCATAATTGACCATCACACAATCTTGCTGTTACTGTGTATAATGTATTCCTAGTTCTGCTTATTTCACTTAGCCTAAGTTCATGTAAATCTTTCCAGGCTTTTCTAAAATTAGCTTGTTCATCATTTTTTATAGGACAATAATATTCCATTACTTTCATATACCATAACTTATTCAGCCAATCCCCAATTGATGGGCATCAAAGAATTTCCAATTCTTTGCTACCACAAAAAGAGCTGCTGCAAATATTTTTGTACACGTGGGTCCTTTCCCCTCTTTTTTGATTTCTTTGGGATACTGACCCAGTAGTGGCACTGCTGGGTGAAAGATTATGCACAGTTTTATAGTCCTTTGGGTTTAGTTCTAAACTGCTCTCCAGAATGGTTAAATTAGTTCACAACTCCACCAACAATGCAATAGTGACCCAGTTTTCCCACATTCCTTCCAATATTTATCATTATCTTTTCCTGTCATCTTAGCCAATCTGAAAGGTGTGAAGTAGCACCACAAAGCTGTTTTAATTTGCATTTTTCTAATCAACAATGATTTGGAGCATTTTTTTTTATATGACTATAGATAGTTTTAATTTTATCCTCTGAAAATTGTTTATTCATATCCTTTGACCATTTATCAATCGGGGAATGATGTGTATTCTTTTAAGTTTGACACAGTTTTTTATGTATTTTATTAATGAGGCCTTTATCAGAAACAGTTGGTTGTAAAAAAATTTTTTTCCCAATTTTGTATTTCCCTTTTTATATAGTTTATATTGGTTTTGTTTGTGCACAACCTTTTAAATTTAATCAAAGTTGTCCGTTTTGCATTTCATAATGTTCTTTAGTTCTTCTTTGGTTATAAATTCCCCCCTTCTCCAAAGATCTGATAGATGAACACTATCTCTTATTCACCTAATTTGCTTATTGTATCACCCTTTACATTGGGCTAAATTTAAAATACTATATAGTTCTATAGTTATTATTATTTATAACTTATCTTTTAATCTCTTTTTAACATTAATGATATATCTTGGGCTTTGGGTAGTCTTCAGAAAGCAGCAGACTGGAGTAGCATCAGAAACTAATTATTCAAAAATGTGGAATCCTAAATTAGAAAATCAGGAGGATTTCCTGTACTAATCAAGTTAATAAGATCTGTAACCATGCTTTATAAGGATTGGGATTGAAAACAATTCTATTTTTTAGTGAAAATCAGGACACCAAAAATGAAGGTTTTGACTTCAACTCCTGCTTCTAAATCTAGCTCATGATTACTATAAGGGTAAGTCAGAAATACGCCTATATTTTAAGATCATGCTGAAGAGAAACCAAGACATGATTGAAGGTAAAGACAGAAATTTTGGGAAGGAGGAGAAAATGTTCTTTCACCCAACTATCTTTAGAATGGATAGTGTGGTTCTCACTCTGTGGACCAAACCTGTGGGAGAATATAGCAAGGGGCCATTATTAAGGCTTATTAAGGGGACCCCTGATTTTTTTTAATTGCTGCATCCTGCATCCAGAGCACGTAGGAGACCCTGAATATATTAAGGATGAAGTCCCTGCTAGCTGACTTAATTTGTTGTTTGCATCCTGAATTAGACTCCTTCAAGATAGGAATCAGTCTGCACTAAGTTTGTACATGTGGGACCCTTATAGATAAGGAGATCATCCTATCTTCATGTTCTAGTAGTTCCCAAGGAAAAAGAATGTGACTCTTGCTCCTCTCTTTCAGGAAGGCTTTTGTCCTTTTCTTACCTTTACTGTACCTTTTTCCCTTCCCATGCTACATTTCTTTAGATAGAGAGTCTGCTTTCTTTCCTTGTCCCACTGTCTTAAATATGCAAACTTTTGTAAGGACTGTAACTCTTTGCTTTGCCTTTGGATTCCACATTCATGTTCATTTCTATAGTTGGATTAAATTATAATTATAATGTCTTTTGAGTCATATTTTTATGATTCACTTTATTTTTAAAAGTTTTTTAAATAATAGTTTTTTATTTTCAAAATATATTCAAAAGTACCTTTCGGGGGCGGAGCCAAGATGGCTGAGTGAAAAGGTGACTTTCTGCCTCTCCTCCGATCTTTTCTCAAATCAACAATAAAATAAGCCTCTGAACTGATCTTCAAGTGAACGAACTCAGAAATATTTGGGCACGGCTCTCTGGAGAACTTCATATCAGGTTAATCGGACTCAGGCACAGAGATAAATAGACGACCCCTGTGCAGGCCGAAAGTGAGGGTGGGACTCAGCTCAGCTCATCATGGAAGAAATTCCAAACTCCAAATTCCAAACACCTGGAGTTTATCTGAGGCACTCGGGACACTCTGCCCTGATTGGGGGCAGGTGTTCTGGCAGACTTACCTTGTTTAAGGAGTAATTCGGACTTAGTCCTAGCCCCCACCGGCCCAGCACCTTAGGTCAACTCGCCGAAGTGCCCCAGGGCAAAGCGTCTTCAGCCGAGGTTTTTTTTTTCCCCTACCTTAAAGAGATATCCACTCTGTCTAAAAAAAAAAATGATGAAGAAGCAAAAGAGAGCTCTCACCATAGACAGCTTTTATCAAGGCAAAGAAACGACCTCAGATATAGAGGTTTCTTTAGACAAAAATCCAGAAAAAAACAGCAAGGACCATTACTGGTCCCTGTTTCAAAAGGCCTTTCTGGAAGACTGCATAAAGAACCTCAAAAGAGAGCTGGAGGATAAATGGGAAAATAAACTGAAATCAGTGCAAGAAGGATACAGTATCTTGCAAGAAGGATATGATGCCCTGCAAAAGAGAGATGAAAAAGACACCAATTTATTAAAAAATAAAATTAGTGAAGTGGAAAAAGAGTGCAGTGAACAAATTGGCCAGTTACAAAAGGAACTTAAAAAGGTAACTGAAGAAAACAACACTTTAAAAATAAGAACTTAACAAATGCAAGTGAATGACTCACTAAGAGTTGAAGAATCAGTCAAACAAAAACAAAAAAGTGAAAAATTAGAAGAAAATATGAAATATCTCCTAGGAAAAACAACTGACTTAGAAAATAGATCTAGGAGAGACAATCTAAGGATTATTGGACTTCCTGAAAGCCATGATGAAAAAAAGAATCTAAACACTATCTTCCAGGAAATCCTGAAAGAAAACTGCCCTGAGATTGGAGAATCAAAGGGCAGAATCACCATTGAAAGAATTCACCGATCACCTCCTGAAAGACCCCAAAATTAAAACCCCAAGGAATATCGTGGCTAAATTTCAGGACTATAGCACCAAGGAACAGATTCTGCTAGCAGCTAGAAAGAAACAATTCAAATACCGAGGATCAATAATTAGAATCTGTCAGGATCTGTCAGCTTCCACACTGAAGGATCGAAGGGCTTGGAACCAGATATTCCAAAGGGCAAAGGAACTTGGATTACAGCCAAGAATAACCTATCCAGCCAGAATGAGCATTATCCTCCAGGGAAGAAGATGGTCATTCAATGATATAGGTGAATTTCACCTATTTCTAATGAAAAGACCGGATCTGAACAAATATTCGACACCCAAACACAGAACTCAAGAGATGCATAAAAAGGCAAAAAGGAAAGGACTCTTGAGAACTTTATTTTTACTAGGGGGATACTCAAAGTTTGGGGGTATAATTAACTAAATATTACTTTGATAATATGAAAAAGAGAACTAGAGGGCAAAAGGTTGTCATACTGGGGAAGAGAGGGAAAAAGCGGTAAAATAAGATCTAAAAAAAAAGGAGGTAAAAACAAGGTAAAATCACTTGAAGATGCAAAGAAAACCTAATATAATTGAGAGAAAGAGGGGAGGGAGACGAGCACTGTGTAAATCTTACTCTCATCAGGTTGGGCTCTAAAAGTGTATATCAGACATTTGATTTCACATAGAAACTTGTCTGTTGCTAGAGGGAAGTGGGAGGGAAAGGAGGAAAAGTAAGGGACAAACTAATAGAGGGGAAAATAGAAGAATCAGGGGAAAGGGGTAAAAACAGGGGGGGGATCTAAGGGGTATTGTTTGGGGGAGAGGGTCATCAAAAGCAAAGTGCTGAGGAGGGGGGAAGGGAGAAAGGGGAAGGGAAAGGGGAGTATTGTTTGGGGGAGGGGTCACCAAAAGCAAAGTACTGAGGTGGGGGGAAGGGAGAAAGGGGAAAGGAAAGGGGAAAACATAACTTGGGTAAATAAGATGGCAGGAAATAAAGAATTAGTTATTCTATCTGTGAATGTGAATGGGATGAACTCTCCCATAAAGCGGAAGCGGATATCAGACTGGATTAAAAACCAGAATCCCACAATATGTTGTCTACAAGAAACACATCTAAAACATAGTGACACATATAGGATGAAGGTAAAAGGCTGGAGCAGGACCTATTATGCTTTAGGTGAACAAAAAAAAAAAGCAGGGGTAGCAATCCTTATCTCAGATCAAGTAAAAGCCAAGATAGATCTAATCAAAAGAGATAAGGAAGGAAACTATATTTTATTAAAGGGTACCATAGATAATGTAGCAATATCTATACTAAATATATATGCACCAAGTACAATAGCACACAAATTCCTAGGGGAGAAATTAAGAGAGATGCAAGAAGAAATAGACATCCAAACGATACTAGTGGGGGATCTCAACCTTGCTCTCTCAGAATTAGATAAATCAAACTACAAAATAAACAAGAAAGAAACTAGGGAGATAAACCAATTGTTAGAAAAGTTAGGTATGATAGATCTATGGAGAAAGTTGAATGGAGACAGTAGAGAGTTTACTTTTTTCTCAGCAGTCCATGGAACCTATCCAAAAATTGACCATGTATTAGGGCATAAAAACCTTAAAATCAAATGCAGAAAGGCAGAAATAGTAAATGCATCCTTTTCAGATCATGATGCAATAAAAATCACATGCAATATAAGTCCAGGAGAAAATAAACCAAAAGCTAATTGGAAATTAAATAATCTAATCCTGAAGAATGAATGGGTGAAAGAGCAAATCATAGACACAATCAATAATTTCATCCAGGAGAATGACAATAAGGAGACAACATACCAAAATTTGTGGGATACGGCCAAAGCGGTTTTAAGGGGCAATTTTATATCTCTAGATGCTTACTTGCATAAAATAGAGAAAGAAAAGATCAATGAATTGGGCTTATTATTAAAAAAACTAGAAAAAGAACAAATTAAAAACCCTCAATTAAATACCAAATTGGAAATTCTAAAAGTAAAAGGAGAAATTAATAAAATCGAAAATAAGAAAACTATTGAGTTAATAAATAAAACTAAGAGTTGGTTCTATGAAAAAACTAACAAAATAGATAAGCCTTTAGTTAATTTGATAAGAAAAAGGAAAGAGGAAAATCAAATTGTTAAGTCTCAAGAATGATAAGGGAGAACTTTCCTCCAATGAAGAGGAAATTAAAGCAATAATTAGGAGTTACTTTGCCCAACTTTATGCCAGTAAGTTTGAAAATCTGAATGAAATGGAGGAATATCTACAAAAATATAGATTGCCGAGGTTAACAGAAGAGGATATAAATTATTTAAATAGTCCCATATTAGAAAAAGAAATAGAACAAGCCATTAACCAACTCCCTAAGAAAAAATCTCCAGGGCCAGATGGATTTACATGTGAATTCTACCAAACATTCAAAGAACAATTAATTCCAATACTACACAAACTATTTGAGAAATTAGGGACAGAAGGTATACTGCCAGAATCCTTCTATGAGACCGATATGGTGCTGAAAGCTAAACCAGGTAGGGTAAAAACAGAGAAAGAAAACTATAGACCAATTTCCCTAATGAATATTGATGCAAAAATTTTAAATAAGATTTTAGCAATGAGATTACAGAAAGTCATCCCCAGGATAGTACACTATGACCAAGTAGGATTTATACCAGGGATGCAGGGCTGGTTCAATATTAGGAAAACTATCAGCATAATTAATTATATTAATAACCAAATTAACAAAAACCATATGATTATCTCAATAGATGCAGAAAAAGCCTTTGACAAAATCCAACACCCTTTACTATTAAAAACACTAGAGAGTATAGGAATAAACGGGCTTTTCCTTAAAACGATCAGTAGCATCTATTTAAAACCATCAGCAAGCATCATATGTAATGGAGACAAACTAAAACCATTCCCAGTAAGATCAGGAGTGAAACAAGGCTGCCCACTGTCACCATTACTATTTAATATTGTATTAGAAATGTTAGCTTTAGCAATAAGAGAAGAAAAAGAGATAAAAGGAATCAGAGTAGGTAATGAAGAAACCAAATTATCACTCTTTGCAGATGACATGATGGTATACTTAGAGAACCCTAGAGATTCAACTAAAAAACTACTAGAAACAATTCACAACTTTGGCGAAGTTGCAGGATTCAAAATTAATCCACATAAATCATCAGCATTTTTATATATTACCAACAAAGTTCAGCAGCAGGAGATACAAAAAGAAATTCCATTCCAAATAGCAGATGATAGAATAAAATATTTGGGAATCTATCTGCCAAGGAAAAGTCAGAAACTATACGAACTAAATTACAAAACACTTTCCACACAAATAAAATCAGACCTAATCAATTGGGAAAATATTAAGTGCTCATGGGTAGGCAGAGCGAACATAATAAAAATGACAATACTACCCAAACTAATCTACTTATTTAGTGCCATACCAATCAAACTCCCAAGAAATTATCTTACAGATCTAGAAAAAATAGTAGCAAAGTTAATTTGGAAGAACAAA